>NDGN011480083.1:0-14879 GCA_002564285.1 Tympanoctomys barrerae
AGATGCCTTAGGCAAACTAACTGAGGTCTCACAGTAGATCCTGAGACAGAAGAAACATTGTGATTCCTAGAGTAAGGAGGAGGAACTGAGGCGCAAAGAGGCTGCATAACTCCCGCAGGGTCCCATGGCTGGGAAATGGGGGCTTAGAGTTTGCACTTAGATAACTGGTCTTGGGGGCGGGGAGAGGGCGCAGTGGAATAAGCGCTTCCCTGTTAACCTTTGTGGCTGGAAAGGGGCAAACAGACGTGTAGGCATCTTGGAAAGCTCAGCTGGGTTGCCCTAGGACTAGATAACTGGTTTTAGAGCCTAAGCTCTTCCCAAGGGCCCCGCCCTCTAGGGCCACGCAGTTGAGAAGGCCTTAGGATGGCAGCCACAGGAAGGATCCAAAGGTGGTCCTCTCTGGAGGGGGACAGGATGGGCAGGATGTCCATCGCGAGGGGCCAGGCACACGGCCCCAACAGAGTGAAAAGACGTGGGAGCCCATTCCACTCCCCACCCACCGGAGACCCCACAGCTCCTCACATGCATAGCATCCAATCCGAGGGCGTCTCCACGCCCTGGCCCTGCCCACGCAGACTGCCCCACCAACCTTGCCAAACCCGGTGTGGCCTTGGCGCCTTTCCCGCTCTCCCCAACCGTCACCAGCTTCTGCCACTCCCTAGCCCTGCTCTCTGCCCCCAGGCCTCCTGCCTGGGCTCCGCCTGGGGATCCCATGGGCTTCTGCATAGGCTCGGCACCCCGCTCTACACGATGGGAGGAGGCCGATCTCTGAAGCCTGTACCCCTCCTCACAGCCTTCGCGGTGCCCACGGCCTGCAGGGTGAAATCCAAGCTCCTCGTCCCACCCAACCCACCTACCTTCCTGCCTAGCCCACCTTCCATGATCGAAGTGAAGAGATTTATTTCATGGAATCACCACCGTCATGCCACACATGATTTTAACTGTCTTCCATTATCTGTCTATCCAGACAGAGGGGAAGCTTCCGGGAGAGAAAGCCTGCCTCTGACCACCCAGCACATGGCAAAGAGCCCATGCTTAGTAGGTGGGCTCTCAGGAGTGTTTGATGAATGAATGAATGAATGAATGAATGATGAATGAACCAATGAAGAAATAAATGAATGAATCACTGGCATCTGCTCCTAAGGAGCTCAGGAGCCCCAGATAAACATAATGCAGTGTTCTGCCCCCACCACAAGGAAATGGTGGAGCCACAGAAAGCAGAGGAAGGAGCAACAGACACTCAGAATTTCTTTACAACAGAGGTGACCTTTCTTAGAGTTTTCCTTTCTTACAGTAACTAGTCTAAGTCAGGGTACCAACCTTGCTTGAGTCAATGAGAGGTGTTCACAGGTGCACATCACTGAAGAAACCAGGGTGAGCTTCAGGCATGGCTGGATCCAGGTCCTTAGTCATCTCCCCACCAGCTGTGTCCCCCACAAGGGCTTTGTCCCCAAGCATTCTCTCCCTGAGGATATTGGTAAAATTTCCTGCATAGAAAGCCCAGGAAGTAGTGGACTCCACTTCCTCAGTATTTTCCCATGAAATCCCCAATAGACTCATCCATCTGACACAAGCCACTTGTCTCCTTTGGAATCAGTCGTGTGGCCAGAGGAGAAACAAGTGTCACTGACCAGGCCTACAGGATGGAACCTCGTGTGGGATGGGCCTTAGGATGGGTAGGGCCACCCTGAGCTTTTCCCAAATTACGCAGACAGTGTGTAGGGATGAGAGGTGCCAAAGGGGAGCCAGGAACTGCTGCCAGGACAAGCCTGGGACCCCTTGTAGAGCTGGGGCCTTCCCTGCTTAGAACAATGAGTGCCCAGCCCCTGGCTGTGTTATACAGTGCCCCAGCAGCCACACAGCACTGGGGGCTCCAGCCCCGGATGTGTGACCTTGGATGAGTTAATTCTCCTCTTGGGCCTCAGTGTCTTCCTTCATAAAATGGGCTGAGTCTTTTCCAGAGCCGAAGCAAGAACATGGGGGCAGTGCAGAGCAGGGATGGGAGCTGTCCTGCCACGAGCCAAGGATCACCAGGGGCTGGCAGAGGCAGGACTTTGCTTCCTGGGACAGGCAGAGGAAGCTTGGTCCCACTGTCTTTCCACCTCACCTTCTGGTCTCTAGGACTGTGAGAACAGATGCAGGTGTTTGGAGCTACCTGACCTGTAGAGGTTTGGCCACAGTTCCAGGAGACTAATACTGTACAGAGCCTGAAGTGAGAAATGATCTTGTTTATTTGTGTGATTTTTCTCTTGCTTCTCCTGGAGGGATGAGCACCCTGAGGCCAGGTACCACCTGTGTCTGTCACCACTGCACCCCCAGTGTCTAGGACAGTACCTGCTACCCGGTGGATATCCATGAAGTATTTGGCTGAATCAGAGATTGGGGGAATGCATGAACTCCTGGCCCAACAGGAGCCCCCAGTAGGGCATTCTGGGAGAAGCTCCCTCGGCCCAGCTGCCCTGGGCCCTCCCCTCGGCCTGGCTCAAGCTTCTCCACTCCACTTCCCACATGGCTGCTCTGCCAGAGCCTCTCCCACCCCCTTCTCACTTCTAGACATACCCCCCCCCACTTGCCCTATTCTTACTGGGACTTTGGAGGGCTGGGGATGCCAGAGCCAGCTTCAGTCTGGTCCTGCCTGGCCCTGTGGTATCAACGAGGCAGATTTCTTAACCCTCAGCATCTTCCTCTGGAATATTGGGACAAGGTCCCCAACCTCTCAGAGTCACACTCAGTACCTGGAACACAGTCGATGCTCAATAAATGAAGGCTGGAGCCAGCTCTCCCACTTCCCCTTCCTCCCCCCAAGGCTGGCAGAGTTTGTCCTCCTCAGGGGAGCCTTCCCTGGCACCCCATCCCTTCTGACGGGCTCCAGTGCTGCCCACAGTCTGTCTGGGACCTGGCATCGCTTCCTGTGTGCGCATGGCTGTCTTCCCGGCTGCCCCGCCCCTGGCCACATCGTAATGCGGCTTTCCCCTTGTGCACCAGGAAGCAGCCTTTTGATCTCCTGTCTGGAGTCGCTGTCTTTGATAACACGCACTGAACAACTGCAGGGACCTGGGCTGGATTCAAGCCTGGGCACAGCTGTCGCTGGAGCTCGGCTCTCCAGCAGGTGCCCCCTTTGCTCAGCCCCAGTTTCCTTGTCAGCAGAAAGGGTCTGGGCAGAGCAGACATTCTGTCGTGGATCCATTAGCCGAGCTACCAATTTGGTAAAACGTTACCTGAGCCCCAGATTTTTTTTTTTAAGTTGAAATTTCCCCTTCTTAAGTTTCAGCAACTATTTCCAGCTCACTAATGTGGAACTTAAGGCTGGGACAGAATGACTTGTGTATTATTACCACATCCCTCCCACCAGGCATGGGGAAAGGGTGGTGTTGGTTATTCTTGTGACCCCAAAGCCAGGGTTACTGGGAATGCGGTGACATAGGTAAACCAGAGCCGGGACCCCCAGGCCTGCTCTGTTGTGGGAAGGAAATGGCTCGAGCTCTTTGGACAGCTCTGGGACTAGGGAGCAACCCTGTCAGAGGTAGATAAAGTCTGTACACAACTCCTCACATTCCTCCAGGGCTCAGGTCTGGGCACAGGAACATCTGTGGAGGCCATGTTTGTCCTCTGCATGTGGAGGAAGAGAGCTCTCCAAAGGATCAAGGGGTTGTCCAGGGTTGGAGGAACTGGGCCCAAACTGTGAGCATGCACTGTCGGGGCGCCCATGGCCAGGGCAGGCACATGGTCCCTGGGGAAACTGCTGGCAGTATCTCTGGACTCAAGTGACAAGATCAGGCTCAAAGTCATACTGCTAGATTCCTTGGGAACTGGAGGAGAGACAGGGAATGATGGGTTACGAGAGATGCTGAGATAGAAAAGAAAGAAACAGACCAGGAAAGAGGAGAAGGAAGATTGGAGGAAGGGTGGTAGGGAGGGAAGAGGAGAAGACAAAAACAGGCTCACGGATTGCTTTTCATTTTCTGAGCATGGCCCATTTCCAGATCTAGTAGAATGGGAGGGACAGGGCATAGAAGCACTTGTCACCTTGCCCACCTGGCTGGCTCTTGCCCCACGAGGTTCTGAAGTGAGCAAGGCAGAGATGGTCCCGGGAGCCTGGACGATGCCCAGGAGTTGGGAGGCCTTCCAGGAGCCATGACTCCTTTCCTGACTCAGTTTTTGGATCTGTGAAATGGTTAGGGTCAGGGCTCCATGCATATGTGAGCACACGTGCGCCCAGGTGCACACGTGCCTGTGTGTGTGTGAACAGGAGGCTCTGATATCCGGACCCTACTGCTCTGGGCTGTGGGCCTCCTATGGGCAAGGGGTGTGAGCAGCTGTCCCCTCCCTGGAAGGGACAGAGCCAGGGCCCCTTCTGCTGCATCCTCCTCTTCCCTGCACCTCCTGCCCTCTTGCTGGGCTCCTTCCTCCCTCTGCCAGAAAAATCCCAACCATGGAAAAAATGAGTGTCTGAGGCCAGCCGTTCTGGGAGGAAACGTGCTGTTTCCATCTCTTCCTGTTCTGGGATTCAGCCTGCTGTGCAGGCTGCCACCATTGGGCGCCTTCTGTGTGCAGGGCCTGGAGCTGAAGCCTTTAACAGATCATCTCAGGGAACCCCTGGTGCTATGCTGCTCCTGGATTCCCAGTTGGCAAAGGAAGAAAGCCAGGCTTCTTAGGGCAAAGCAGCCAGTCTGAGGATGCGCAGCCAGGTTGTGGACTGAAGTCACGGGGACCCTGACCAGACCCCAAGGGAGGACTAGACAGCCAAGACTTCATCAGGTCTGTGGCCTGGGGGCCTGTCATCTTCTGCCTGTGGCCTAAGTGTCCCATGGAAGACACAAAGACAGTTGTAGAGCTCCTGGCAAGAGCAGTTTAGTAAACTGCAGCTACCTAGATGAATGAATTTAGATTTAGCCCTGAGCTGCAATCCCAGCTTGGCTACACAGCAGCTGGGTGACCTTGGGCAAGTGACTTGGCTTCGCTGAGCCTGTTTGTCAAAAGGAGTGCTGCAAGGAAAAGATAGGGATGCGTAAAAGGGGCCCCCACCGAGCGCCTGGCACAGAGAGGACCTTTGATCTCAGCCCTCTGGTCCCTGGCGGGGTGTGGGAAGGGAAGGCAGGGATTAGCCCTAGGTCCCTCTCTTGGGGCGGCACTTTTAACCACGACCTCCCCCAGGGATCAGCCCTGCCCCCTCCCAGGCCCTGGGCCAGGCTGTGTTTGCCGTGGGGATCTGGGCTGCCGAGGTCCCTGCCTTTCATTCCCAGGCAGCTTTGCTTGCTTTAGACGGTGGGGCCTTGGCCGGCTCTGCCCAGCTCCCCAGGAGCAGATGGGCCGCAGTGGGAACACGCAGCAGCCCCTGGTCTTAAGAGGATTGGGGGGCCTCTCTTCCCACCCTTTGTGCTGCTCCCCGTGGGCCACATGGCCCAAACCACAAAGGCTGTTTGTGTGGCCACCTCTGGGGATTCAAGGGTCAAAACTGACAGGGGTGGCCCTGGAGATGGCAGCACCCCTCTGAGTAGGGACACCCACAGCTTTGGAACACCCAGGCTCTGGGACAGCAAAGGGATGTCCTGGCCTCCCCTCAACCTGGCATGTCCTGGGGCTGTGTGCAGGAAGTGAGGACCCGAGGGTAGTTTGATCCCCAGGCAGCCCAGGGGGTGCATACCACCCCATCGGCTCCCTGAGGGCTTGTGGCTTAGCTAAGGCACACAGCCCATGAGTAGACAACCAGAGCCCACCTGCAAGACCCCAACAACCAGCAGAGCTTCCTGAAATCTTGGCAGTGCGGTCTGCTTTTCTGCTGTGGATTCCTTGTGGCTGTGGCCATCAGGGGCCTCTGAGAAAAGGAAAGTTGAGCCTGGGACACCACAGGGGCTCAGCAAGCTGAAGCCAGGAGATCCTGGAGCAGCCCCCAAAGGGACATCTGGTGGCATGGGTTAGGCCAAGTGCCAAGGGAGAGGTGGAGCTGGGTCAGAAAAAGGACATGAATCATCTCCCTGTGAGCTTATTTTTAAAAATGGATGAGCCAAGTGAGGTGGCGCATGCCTGTAAATTCCAGCTACTTGGGAAGCTGAAGCAGGAGAATCACAAGTTCAAAGTCAGCCTGCACAACTTAGCAAGACCTTGTCTCAAAATGAAATAATAGAAAGGGCTGGGGTGAGGTATCTCAGTGGAAGAACACTTGCCTGACATGTGTGAAGACCTGGGTTTGGTCCCCGGTACTGAAGAATACTAAGTGGGCTGAGTACCTACTCTCTGATGACTGAGGAAGAAACACAGATCAACCCCTGTCCTGGGGGTCCCTGTGTACCAGAGAGACAGATTTATATGCAACGATCTTGATGCTGGGGGGTTCTTGGCTCAGCACTGGTGATATTTGGGACAGGGAACTCTGTTCTAAGGGGTATTTCCATATATTATAGCATCCTTGGCTTCTACCACTAAATCTCAGCAGTATCTCCAATAGGAGAGAACCCCCAACAGAAAGTGTCCAGACATTGCCAGAGTTTCCCCCTGGCAGAAGGGAGGGACAGAATCACACAGGTTGAGGACCCCTGGTCCAGACCCTAAGCCTGCTCATCTGACCAGCCACTCATTACCTGCTTTTGAGCTCCACTTGTGTACGAGGCCCTACTCTAGGGCCTGAGATGGCATCATGAGTTACAGGGTCAAGTTCATGCCAATCTATTTGCTTTCTTGAGGCAAGAATGGTGTGTTTTACCCAAGGATGGAATTGGGAAGAAGTTACCAAAAGGCTCCTGGGAAGGTGCTGCTTGAGACATCTAGAGGGATGTCCTGGAGGCATCACGGCAGTCGGAATGGGGAGGAGAACATTCTGGAGAAATAGGGCAAGATGGGCAGCCCAGGTGCATTCTCCAGGGCTGCTTTGCTTGGAGCATCTCTGGGGACACAGGTGGACTAAAAGCCCCTTTGCATGTGGAGAGCTGGGGGTGCATAGGGAAGGGTCTGAAGCTGGTCTGGAGGCTGCAGGAGGCTGGGGTGTCGTACCTGGGGGGGAGGCAGGGCCCTACTCTTGAGGCTGAAGGCAAGACCCACACAGGCAAGGAGGGAGGGAGGAAGGGAGGATGGGAGGGAAGGAAGGAGAAGGAAGCAGCTTTGTCTCCTGTGCAGGCTGCAGATCTGAGAGCACCCAGGCCACTGGCAGCTCTGCAGGAAGCAGCTGGGCAGGAGCATCATGGAGTTCCGAGGAGGGAGTTGATCAAGAGACCCTGCTAAAGAGCCTGGACTTTATCCCAGGGCCACTTGGGAGCCACAGAGGGCACTTGAGTAGCGGAGCATGACTTTGGTGAGGTGACTGAATCAGAGGAGAAATGGACAAGTGGCAGGAGATGGTTGCAGAGGCATAGGGGTGACATCAGGGTGACAACCAGAGGGAGTACAGGAGACAGGTCCCATAGATGCTGAGCAGGTGAGGCTAACATCAGGATATGGGCTTGAATGTGGGCGGAGGGAGCTGGAGGAGGCATCTGGGCTCGTCCTGGGTGTCAGGCAGTGCGGCCCTGAAATGAATCACCTGATTAGGAACCCTAGAGGAAAGGCCGCAGCAAGACAGAGATGTCTGCGGAGCTGAGGATACAAATTATTTTTGGAAATTTGCTCTCATGCATCATCTTTAAATATTGATAACCAACATTTTTAAAGCGCGTAGTGCAGCGCACTGGGCACTGTTCTAAACACTTCATGGGCATTAACGCATTAAGTCCTCAGAACAACCCTCTGGAAGGGACACACTCTAGCATTCCCAGTTTGCAGATTAAGAAACAAAACCGTAGGCACAGAGAGAGTGAATATCTTGCCCAAGGTCACACAGCTAATGGGTAGCTGAGCCGGGAGCTGAATGCAGGCCGCCTGGCCCCAGAGCGTGGCAAGGTGCTGCTCTGTACCACCAAACAAAACGCAGAGCTCGAGTGAAGTCTGTTTAACTTTGGCTATTTTCAACATCTTGTGCAAAGGTAAAGAAAGCTATAAAACTAACTAACTAACTAACTAACTAACTAACTACCTAACTAAGGCCCTGTGCAGTCCCCTGCCTTGCCTATGGAGGATTTGTTCCAAGACCCCAGGGGAGGCCTGAGACAGTAGAAAGTTTCCAAGCCCTAGAGAGCCCGGATGTCCTCTCCTGCCCATGCACACCTACACTTAAGTTAAGCTTAGTAAGAGACCAACAGCAATAACTGATAAAAGAGAAGAAGTAGAGCAATATATTGTAGTAAAGTTCTGGGACGTGGTCTCTTGCTCCCTCTGGAGTCAGGCAAATATTCATATTTTAGATTGTGGTTGGCTGTGCGAAGGACTAAAAGTGAAATCCTAGAGAAGAGGGAAGGACTATAGTAGTATTAGTGTATTGATATTAATTGATTAAAAAGCAATGGCATGCTTTAAATTGTGGTGGAGGGATAGGTCTTCAGGAATCTTAGGGAAACCCTCTACTTGGGCAGTGATTACCGCCACCTGGTGGTAGTGTAACCCGAGAGGAGCTGAACAAAGGCCAAACCCCCCCAATTCCTTTGAAAGGTGCATTAATGAAGCCCCACGCCAGGTGATCAAGATTTCCTAATACAGGGACCTCTGCTTTGAAAATGGTCTTCTGTGAACAGGAAGGAGACAAGGCACCCACCTCCAGGCTATGGGGAGCACACTCTGAAGGATGGTGGTCCTGGCTTCGTGGGGGTGGGGGGCGGTTGCCAGGTCCCATCTACTCTCACCAGTTCCCTAGACGACGAGCACTAGCATTTCTGAAACAGCTGGTGGGAGCCAGGGGTGGGGTGGGGTGTCGCTCCGCAAACACAGGCTGTATCCGTGACCCCGACCTTCTAATCCCAGGGCTTAACTGACTTCATTAACTCCAGGAGGCTCCAGAGAGACCCCCCAACCATTCTGTCACACCTAACTCATAAAAGTCCTGTTCCTGGGGGCTGTGCAGGAAAATCTCCTGCTTAGAGGCAGGGGACTGGAGGTGAAAACCCTGGGACACTAACCCAGGGCTGACTGGCAAAAGGGCAGGACTGGTCGCACTCCCTGCCTGCCCTGGGGGCAGTGAGGGAGAAAACTGGGTGAAAGCAGAGCATGCCGGGTAGCCTGGCCAGGAGCTGAGCGGTCCAGCCTCCCACCCCCCACTGAGGTTGCCTTGGCAACCGAGTGGGGGAGGGAGGTGGAGAGGAGGACCACTCGCCCCTCAGACAATGGGAACCTATTCCAGGTCACCCTTGGCCTTATCCTGAGGGGCTAGGGGTGGTTAACATTCTGGTTTGTTTATATGCTATGGCACTGGAATTTGGGGGTGCAGTCCTGAACCCAGGCCTTAGTCTGGGAGGTCCAAAATGAGACTTGCCATCAAAATCCTCTCCCCCTGGAAAATTCCTTATGGGGCTCATATATCCCCCAAGATAAAGTTCCGTTCATTTTCTGAGACCTCCTCCCCACTGATGACCTTATGATGGGAGGGAACAGCGGCTACAGAGGGGAGGTGGCAGCCGCTTCAGGGACACAGCAAATATTTTATGAGTAATTTAATATCTGGAGCAAGAACCACTGAGCAGAGAACCCACGAGCTGCCTGGAGCAAGAAGCTGGTCTGGTCCTCATAATACAGTGGCAAGCAAGGAGACTGACAGGGACAGATCAGGGGCCATTGGGAAGTTAACCCTTTGAGGCTCCTGGGCAGGGCAGGGCTGTGGACCTGCCTTGCAGGCACTGGACACAGATCCCGGCAGTGTGGGTGGCTTGAGCCCTTCACACTAGAAAGGGAAAAGGTAGCCCATGTGAAACACCCTGGCTTTGAACCCTGAGGATCTGAGTTTGGCTTTTGCTAAATGTGTGATCCTGGCCCAGTAACTCAATCTCTGTGAGCCTTGATTTTTCTTATCTGTAAGATGGGGTGATCTTCCTGGGGACTACATCACACAAGAATTCAGTGGCATCAATGCAAGGCCCTTTAGTAGCATCAGGGACACAGCAGGTGCTTACTGAAAGACCTACCCTAGCATGTGATTGATGCCATGGGAGCACATGACAGCCCTGCAAAGCCTCCCGACACTATTCCTGGGTGTTTCCCACCCCCATCTGTGTCCCAGAGCCTCCGCTCCAGCTTGGGATCAGGGCCCAGTCAGCTTTCCCCCCATTTTACAAGCCACAGTCACATCCCCTCCTCCTGACGCTAGCCCCGCTCAGGGTTTCGGCAGAAGATACTGTCTGTTCAGGTAGCCTGGAAGGGTCCAGCTCTAGGTCAGGCTCCCAGCTCAGCCTTGTGGCCACAGGCAGGCACTTTGTCTCTGGGCCTTCATTTCATCTCCTATGACAGCAACAAAACACCTTCCTCACAAGGATGCTGTCAGCAAGCTCTGCCGAGCAAGCAAGCGCTCTGTGGAGCTGCGAGCACAGGGCTGTGCGGGCAGGAGGTGCTCAGCAGACAGTGCTTTCCTTTTCCGTACCTCAAGAGAAAGCCGTTGTCCACATCCCTGCTCTGCTGAGAACCAGCTGCGAGGTCTTGGCTGAACAAACTACTTACCCTCCCAGCATGCCAGTTTCCATGCCTGTGCAATGGGCACAATGTCGGTGCCCACCTCGTGGGGATTCATGAAGCTCTGACCCAGAGCATTTAGGACAGGCCTGGAACCAAGAAGGAGTCAGGATGCTGCTGCTACTGTGAGAAGAAATGTCAGTGCCTTCACTGCTCCGCCCCAGCCCTACTCCTTCATCTAGGGCTCCAGCTAGAGCATGGGGAGCTCACTCCCTGCTCTGAGCTTCCAGCCTCCTGGAAGACACAGCAGCCAGGGCCTCTCCTTCCTGGGGATTCTGCCCTTTGCTAATCCCAACCAATGAAACCTCCCTTTCTCTACAGTCTCAACCACTTTCTGGAGGAGCTCGATGTGGCTGAGTGGAAAGGACCAGCTATCATCTGCTCCAGTCTACTGATTTTACAGATCAGGAAACTGAGGCTTAGAGGAAAAAAGCAGTATCCAAAGCCACACAGAAAAAGGATGCTCAGGACATGACTTGACCCTGGGCCTAGGACTCCCGGTCCAGGGCACCCCCTCTGCACTAGGCTGCCTGTCTGGCCTGGACGTAACCACACCCAGTTCCCTCATTAAGCAGATTGATCTAGAGAGAAAGCTGTTCCCTCCCTTAGCGCCTCTCTTTCTGTTTTCTTGGCTGCTGCCAGGGGTAACTCTGTGTAAGGCACTGCTTTGACTATTTTGTGGATTCTAGGCTCAGCTTTTTTTTTTCTTTTTTTAAAATATCTTTTTAATGTTTAGACCGAGTTTCACTAAATCATCCAGTATGGCCTTGAACTTATGATCCTCCTGCCTCAGCTTGCTGAGTAGTTGGTATTGCAGGCATGCACCACCACATGCAGCGCATTTGTTTTTAAATTACGTTTTGTTGCTCATAATTTTATAGGTGAGGACATGGAGGATCTGAGGAATAAGGGGCCCTAGGTTGCACACTTACCTAGCCCAGTGGGCAGCACCCTGAAAAGCAGTTTTCCCACCTTTTGACCACTCTTACCTTCAGGCCCACAGTGCTCTAAAGTCCCACACAGCTTCCTCCATGACAGTAGGCTCTGAGTGAGACATCCAAGGTCTGAACTAGAAAACAGAAGGCGCAAAGACAGATGCTTTGGTTCCCCTTCCCTGGTAAGCAGCTGGGCCCAGATCCCAGCGAGGCTGACATTTATGTACCGCCTTTAGTCACATTAGCCGATGGATTCCAAACAAGGACTGAGGCCACTTTGCTAACAAGGGCCCAGCTGGCACTTCTGTGGGTCCTTGCACCCCCAGAGACACCTGTCCCAAGAAGGGCTGACCCTGGAGCCGGTCCCATGGTGCAGCACTCCTGCCTGCCAACATTCAGCCATGCCTGAGGGCCCTGGATGGAGACTGGAGAGATGAGCGAAGCCTTGCCCCAAGTATGCATGCACGGCACAGTGCTGGCTCACCGAACCCCTGCAGCGACTAATAGTCTCCTTCTACAGATGAGGATGCTAACATTTTCTGAGGACCTACTATGTGTCTGATATGTTGCACCGTTCTTTATAACAGCCACTCTCTAGGGTGGACCTGCTATGTGCTGGGGTCCTGCTTTTTTTATGCTAGTTCGTTCACCAACATTATCAGTGAAGCAAAAGGAAGATCAGAGTGAAAGCGACCGACTTGCCCGAGGTCACAGAGCTAGAAAGGAGGAAAGATGGAGTGAGCTTGCTGAGGCTTCCACCTGGATGTCTCCCCAGGGGCTTGGTCCCTGGGGTGGTGTCACGGGGAGATGGTGTGAGCCTACAGGAAGTGTGGCTTGTGGGAGGTCCTTAGGGCACAGGGGATTACGGGACCCAGGTCTCTTCCTCTCTTTTTCTGACTTCCAGGCTCATGATACGAGCAGGTTTGTTCCATCACATGCTCCTCACCATGGCCACCTGGTTCCCTTTCCAGATGTTCAAAGTAAGGGATCCACCCCGACATGGATCGGGACCCACAAAATTGTGAGCCAAGATAAACCTTTTCACTTCTAAGGAAATTATCATTCTAGCGACAGAGAGTGAGTGACTCAGGGCCATTGTGAGCAGCCTGCCTGGGGACCTGCAGGGTTCATGCAGCACAGCCCTTGACACCTAGGGGTGGTTGGGACACTTTACACCTCCTTTCCTTCCTCTGCTGGCCGGCTCACCAACATCCTCCCTTGTTTGCAGATGGTCACAGATGTGGTGAGACGGCATAGACAGGACCGTGTGCCAGAGCAGTGGGGACAGGCCGGGAAAGGCAGGGGATGGCACAGACACTAGGTGGGGCACCCGGCAAAGTGCCCCCCACAGAATTCCCCTTCAGGGCTCACTCTCAGGCCTTAGTGATTCCACAGCCTTTGTGTCCTTGGGCCAGAATGGGGGTGACAGTGCCCACCTCTAGGGCAGCTGCATGAGAGGAGGCACATTCAGGATGCTTTGATAAACATCTCCCTGCCAAAGCCTTCCGGTGGCAACTGTCCCAAGGGAGGGCCAATGAGTTATTACCGCACTCCCGTTCATTCCAGGTGGGACATAACCTTGACATTCCATCCCTCTTGCCTTTTTTTCTTACGTTCTGTGGCTCTCCACTGAGCATGGATTAAGGATACACTCAGGGTTCCTGGGGGATGGGCTCCAGGCCTCCATAGGTCCCACAATGGGAGCATGCTTGAGTCTCAGATAAAATGATGCAGCGTGCGTCTAACATAGCTGGATCTTCTCATCTGCTTCTTTCAATTGTGTATTGCAGAGGTGGGGATTGAATTCAGGTGAGTGCTCTGCCACTGAGCTACACCCCAGCCCCTTCCATATCTTTTGAATCATGTCTAGATGACTTAGAATACCAGTACAATGTCAATAATATGTAAATAGTTCTGTTGCTTAGGGGACAATAACCAGGAAGAAGAGTCTGGGCAAGTTCAGTAGAGACAACCATCATGGGATTCACTACATAGCCCTGGATCCAGGGTTGTCTGGATCCTGGAGTGCAGAACCCACAGGTCTGCCTGCAGGTCCTGTCCTCAGTAGCATAAGCAGGATTAATCAGTCAGTCAATTAATGATCTAGCACAGCCAGGGGGACTTGGCCACTGCTTCCTCGCTGGCCAGTGACCCTGATGGAGCTCTCTGCCCTTCTGTTGTGGGTGTTGCCAGACACCAAGTACCCCTACTTCTGAATCCATGGGCTTGAGTGAGCCTGCAGGTCTACTTAATGCAGTCAATCTCCTTCAACCCTCTTGCTCAGAGAGGCCCAGCGACTCATCTGAAGTCACTCGGTGAGTTACGGCCAAGGGCCAGCCTAGAACTGGGAGCCCTTGTTCCCCCTCAGGGGCTCTGTGCCCTGCCAGGTCTCCGCAGTGGGTGTCCCTCCCTGGGTGGGCCTGCTGGATTTCTTGAACAAACACCCGCCTTCCTCCTGCAGCTGGCCAACAGGGTTGTCTAAGAGAATGCCTCCTGGCTATGTGCAAAAATAAACTCGGCTAGCAGCTTGCTCTGACAGGAAGGCATTTGTTGCATGGGGGGACAGGGGCTGAAGACAGGGCATCTGGTGTCCCCTCAGCAGCAGGAGAGCAGAAAGCGAGGCTGTGGAGGAGACACCGAGAGAGAGCAGCACTCTGTGCCAGGCAGGGTCCCTCAGCCTTTCCTTTGCTGCCCTTGAACTCCCTCACCAACGCCATCGGACATAACCACAGTGACCGCACCAGCAGCCATGCCAGGGCTAGTTAATCACCGAGAGCTTGCTGTCTACCAGTCTCTGTGCTGCTCGCTGCCTGCCTGCCTGCGGTCGGAGAGGCCAGCTTCACAGGTGGTCACGAGGCTGCGCCACGGCCCCTGGCCTAGCTACCCGACAGCACCATCCTGTGCTCGGCAGCTTGTTAGGAGAGCATTCTCAGGCCTTCACCGGGGATCCAAAGAATTAGAACTCACATTTTAGCACCACCCCAGTGATTTGGGACCACATTAAAATTAAGAGAGCGCTGTATGACTGTAGCACCCCAATTCCAGCAACAGCTCACCTATGTGGGCCCAGCTACAACCGGTAGAGACTTCCTGGGTCCTGGGGTCTTGCACACAGAATCCCATTTGAATTTCAAGTTTTGGGGATGTTTGTGCTTATTACTTCAAAGGGGTAATAAAAAAATTGTGGCTCAGAGAAGTTAAATAATTAGCTCGAGAACACATAGCTTATAAATGACAGGGGTGGGATTTGAACCCAGCCTTTCTGACTCGTAAGTCCTTCTAGTTCCAGCACCCACCCCCACACATCAGGCTTTCTTCTCTTGCATCTCTTATCTTGCGTAGATGTGTATGGACATAAAGTCTGTCTCTTCTTTTTCTCACCCTCAGATGTTATTGGCCTCCTGAGTCCAGCTTTTGAGTCCACAG
>NDGN011480086.1:0-20385 GCA_002564285.1 Tympanoctomys barrerae
AAAAAAAAAAAAAAAAAAAAAAAAAAGACAAATGATAGCAATAACAAAAGAAGTAGGAAAAGATAATTTTGAATGTAGGTGGTGTAGGGGGGAGATTAATTCCTCCAAAGATGTGTACTACTAAGACCTTTCAGAGAAAATATTTGAATAAAATTCTCCAGTATAAATAGCATTTGCATGAGAGATTGAAGGAAATAAGAATATCTTTTCTTGGAGTATGTGCAAGCACAGAGGTTAGAAAGTATGAATTAGGGAACAAAGGACAAGTACAGTGTAGGTGGATTTGAAAGTGTGCTATTGAGGAATGACATGAGCTCTTGCTTGATGCATGGGTGAGCGGTGGCGACAAGAGCGCTCACCGCCAGCCTCAGCATGCGCTAGTGAGGAAGTGAGACTGAGAATAAACATGGAACAGCAGCACAGTCACCTCTTGCATGCTGGGAAATAGGGCAGAAGGCGAGAGGCGGCTATGCTGCAAAGCAGATGGCAAGAGGGTGGAAGGACACGCAGGGCAGCACCGAAACATTCCCGGGAGCGCCTCTCCTGGAGCAGCGTCTCTCCTGAAGTGCATCCCTCAAGAGTATGAGTCAAGATGAAAAAAAGAAAGAATAAGAAATTAAAGAAAAGCGTGAAGAGACTTCGAAGGCCGGGCAATAGGATCAGGCACTGCTGTTGAGGGCACTACTACTGCATCCACCCCTCAAATTCATGTCAGAAATTTCACATGTGATAGTATGAGATGGGAGATGATTACTTATGAGTGCAGAGCTCTCACGGAGATCATTGCCTTTCTAAAAAAAAGACCCAGTGAACTCCTTTACTCAGGCTATTAAGTGATAGCATGGCCTTTTATAAGCCAGAAAGTAATGTGGTACCATTTGGGTCTTAACAGCCCCCCAAAGGCTCATATGTTAATACCTTAATCCTCATGGTGGCATTATCAAATTATCAGGGTGGGTAGAACCTTTGATAGGTTGGTCTTACCGGGAACCCCTTAGATACTCCCAGCATATCCTTGAAAGGGACTGGAGACCCTGAACTCATCTTCTTCCTTTCTGTCTCATGCGCTGGCAGGAGTGGTTTGGCTTCACATGCCCTCCCACTACTGAGCCACGGGACAAACCATCATAGAGTGATGCTTTCAAACCTCTGAGCCAACAGGAATGTTCTGTCTTTATGAGTTGATTACCTGAGGCATTCGCTAAAGTGGTTGAAAGCTGACCTACACAGGGCCCCCACCAGCCACTGGATCTACCAGCTCTTTCGTCTTCACTTTTTCAGGTTTCAGATTTGTGAGCAATAAAGTCCTCTTATTTCTATACTGCCTCTTTTTTAGCAGTTTCAATTAAGAGAGGAACTGAATAGTTGAAATCAGAGCAGAAAAGAGAAGGGTTCAAGATGAATGCAAACTTCCTGATCTCAGACAGGAAAGTCACTTTTTCAGGGCCACCCGCGCTATTAGCCAGGAAGTAACAACAAAGAATAGAAGACAGAAGTCGCAGAGATGGTATGGATACAATAGCTGAGGGGAATCTATATGGACATTATCAAAATGTAGTGAAAACTGATGGTCTGGATTCTCTGGAGTTCAACAGAACCATTTTTATGTAGGAATCATTGCTCTAGACACAGGGCTATAACAAGGGTACCTAGAGGAAGCAAGAAAAGTAAAGAGAGCTTCCACAGAGAGAGGGGGCTTAGTGAAAACAATTAAGGAATGCATTTTCATTACAGTATTTAACAAGTTATTTAGGTATCAAAATTACTTTGTGGAAAACTACCAGATAGCTGGAACTTTGTTTCAATGTATGCATCGAAGTACATCAGGTAATTTTCTGTGCAAGTATTATCCTCCTTATTTTTCTCTTAGGGGTATTTAAATACTACACTATAAAATTTTCTGGTGATGTGTATTCATCTTCAAAACTGATGTTTGGGAATGCTGACCTTGGCTGTGGTTAGTTTTTCCTAAAAGTTAAGCTAGTAGAACAATTAGTTGTCATTTCAGTCTCCCAACTAGAGACAGGTCCAGAAAAACAGGAGGTAATCAAGGAGAGATTTTACTCAAAGAAGCAAATAATAAGGCCAAGCAATTTGGTAACTGTGTTCTGTTCCTTTCCTTTAGATGAAAGTTTATAAAGAACTCTTCATGCAGCCCTGGTTCTTTGAACTTTGTTTAAATAAATGTTGAAGTCAAACAGAAGATGAAGAAAAACTAGAGCAAACCATTTGAAAAGCATGTCAGCATTTAACCTCTCAATGTTTTAGAAGTGTTTGCAGATGCAATTGTTATGATAATGATTCCCTGCAATCCTTAGGGACTTTCATATAATAGTGGATCTACAGATATTCAAACACAGTTGTAATACCCTAATTAAGCAACCTTGATTACTCAAGGTTTAGCATATTTTAAACATAGGACTAACTACCCCTAATGTAATCAGATAAATTTCAAGTCTATATTATTGGATGTGTTATTTGTAAGTGTTAAGCATTGCAAGAAGGAAGCGTTTACCTTTTATCAGTTAGCATCCCTGCAAAAAACAAGAAAAGAAAGCCAACATAATTATTAGAAAAATCTTTAAGAAGTCATTTGGTGTTACTTTGAATCAGAATGATTTTATTTCTCTGACAAGGAAATGTAGCCAACTTCAGATGTACATTAAGAATAATGGTCTAGCAAGATAGCAAATTTCAATTTCCTCTGATCAGAGAATCTTATTACCTTATTCTGTCTCTCCTTCCTGTTCGCATAGGAAGTTAAAGACTTTTTGGTTTGAATTTGCTTAGCTCTACATTCTTGTAAATGGAAGGTGATGTTCTGGGGACTGGCCAAGCACTGACTACATCTAAGAAATGCAATTCCAAAACCCCAGTTTATTTCTGGTTGCTGTTGAGTTTCCCCATTTGTCATCAAATGTGCAGATTGCAAAGAGGCATATTGTTCATGACAACTTTGCACAATGGCGGAGATCTGCAGATGGCGAGCCTTTTCATGTATGATAAATGCCTAATTTACTGCTGATTTGTGGGAGTCAGGACAATGCTGCAGGCTCCTGAGGCCCAGGCATATCCTGATAATATAGTCAGGGGCCAGACAAGGAGCACAGTTCCAAGAATGGGCTTATGTCACAATTAAAGTGTCAATGATTTCAGCAAAGCAAGCATCTTAGTCTGGTTAGTGTTGGTATAAGAAAATGCCCTAGAGAAGAGGCTTGCAGAAAAATAGGTTTGTTTTGACCCACAATGCTAGAGACTAGACCAAGCAATCTGCCACTGCTGAGCACCTCTGCTGGGCCACAACATGATGGATGGCAACACATAATGTAAGAACATAGGAGAGAAATTTCACATGGTGAGATAAGAAACAAAAGTCCCAGAGAGGCCAAGCTCAAGCTTTGATAACAACTTGCTCTTGAGGGAACCAGTTCAGTCCTGCTAGACCTCCATTAATCACTTGTGAGGGTGGACCCCCTGGATGCCTAATCATCTATTAAAGTTGTACCATTTCGGTTTTTTTACACTGAAAGCTAAATTTCCAACACACAAGGCTTTGTGTGTTGGAATAAACTATACTGTGAGGAATAAACTATATCTAAACAACAGCAGAACTTAAACTGGAAGACACCATCATCTTATAATGACAGAATAGATGTTCAGAAAGATTTGATGATACAGCCAAGGCCTTTTGGGCAGGTTGTGTTCCTGCCACGGGTCTCTAAGCAATACCGATCTTTGAAGAGGCATCAAACAAGACTGAATTTCTGTTAAAGAGAATTCTAATTCTTGCCATCTTTTTAACCCAGCATAGATTTTGGCATGCTGTAAATGATCAATTAATATCTGCAGAATGTAAATAAATTAAAAAATTTTAAGAGACCGTGAACCAAGTTTCGCTAAAAGTTCAATTCCTTATCATAATTTTGTCACAATCTGCATCAAATTAAAGTGCATTTATTTGCCTCTGAGGTATAGAAACCTTTCTACTAGTCTCCATAATGCTGCTGAGTATATATTTAACTGTGCTTATCGAGGATTAATTGAAAGAAATGAAAAATGGTATTTAAATTTCATGGGGGATTCAACCAGAATTTAAGTTGAGTTGACAAAACAAAATGAGCTCTGGAGTTTGAAAACGATCCGTTTCAAAAGAAGAACCAGAGATCAAAGAGGTTGAGTGGCTTGCTCTGGACTGTAATAGCTGAGTTAAATTCTCTAATATAATGTGTCTAGAATTTTGTTGAAAATGTTTACATAAAAAATTGTGCTTGATTCTTATGAATTCCCTCATTTCATGGGTTAGGAAGCCAAAGACAACAACAGAATATGAATCATGATCTTCTGAGTTTTGTCATTTTCACTTTGTACAGAACCTTGACTCCTTTGTCGAAAATGAGAACTCAATCTTCTTATAAGAAAATTGTACAAGATATCAGTGCCTGCATATATTTATCACTTCCATTAGTCAAGTACTTTCCAACATGGTACTCAGTATTCAAAGCTATTTGATTTTTAATTCAGAAAAAAACCTGAGGGCCAGCCAAATAGCTCAGTGAATTAGAGCTCCTGCTTAGGCAGATGCCCGGGCCAGGAGTTCTCTCCCTGGGCCTGCTGTGCTGGCCTTGCCCCTAGGGCACACTGAGACAGCAATTGAGACTGGGTGTGGTGATGACACACCTATAATCCCAGAACATGGGAGGCTGTAAACAGGAGGATCGCTGCAAAGCCAATCTATGCAGTAAGACCCTGTACACCCAGTATGCCCTGTCCTAAATTCAAACAAAAGAAAAAATCTGCACTTTTTTTTTTTTGGTACCGAGGATTGAACTCAGGACCCTGCACTTGCCAGGCAAGCGCTTATTCTACTGAGCTATCTCCCCATCCCAAAACCTGCACACGTTAACAGGTAACACATTTTCCAGTTTTTTTCCTGTGCTGTCCATGAACTTATTTCTCAACCTCATTTTCGAGCCACATGTGAAATTTTAGGAAGGAGATATTAAAAATACTAATAGGACATAGTATTTGGTGTTATGGGATTCACTGAACAGAGTGAATAAGATTGGGATATAAATGTTTTAATGATAGGCTTCAGAGATAAGAACAGAGACAAATTAAATAAATATTAGTAACAAATAATAATAAAGAGAGAATAAATGTTGGTAGACTAGGAAGTGATGAGACATTTAGATGGTTTTATTGTATAAAATATGATAAAATTATCTTACAGATGAGAGAGTCTTAGAGAGCATGTAAAGTGTATTTGATAGGGTAGATTGACACACTTGACATAAGTTTCAATTTCTTGGTTCCATTCCTGTCCTCCACATTTAAGTAACTCCACAATTGCTTAGTGATGGCCATATTATCCCTAAGTAACTTTTTTGACTATTTTAAAAATGTACTGTGGCCTATTCTTAATATATTTCTCAATATTCCTGACCTGAAAACTTTCATTACCTATTCCATACTGCTTTCTATTTTCATCTTTCTTCTTTCATTAAGGAAATGGATTTCATGATAGAAATATCACATGATTGAGGAAGATGTTGAAATGAAAAAGAGCCAGAAGATAAGAATTGGTCGTGATGCCTCCTTGCCCATTCTGAGTTTTCATAGGGACACTAAGCTAGGGCCTACCTCTTGAGAGAAGAAACTCACACTGGCAAAGAATCCAAAGCAATTGGGGGTCTCTGCCCTGCCCACCATGCTCTTTGTAGGTAGGTCTTAGGCACACTGTTTACTTACCTCAGGAATCAGTTCTTTACAGGGCCTCTCTTTCATTCGACTTAGTTCTCTCCCTTTCATTTACTTTAGTTCCTGGTACACTTGAAGTGTCTTCTACTCATCAGTGCCTTACAGGTTTTCGGAGGTCCAGGTAAAGTGTCACTTCTAGAGTGCCTGCTCTCATTGTCTGGCCTGAGGCAACTGACCTTTCCCTCTTATCCATATGACATGACAAAGATGGATAATGTATACTCACAGTGACATTTTGCAAATTGGAATGAAGCTGAAAGTTTTAGTTGAAATATATAAGAATCAGCTCTGCCTGTTTTAATGTCTGTCTCCCAATGTAGTCATCAAGTGTTTAACAAGTGCCTACTGTGTGCCAAGTGTTTTTTTTTTCTACCACTATCACAGAGAAAATTTCCCTGTGCATAATAATAAAATTTAAACAAGCACAAACACAATAATAACATATGACAATGTGTTATGGGCAATAAGTAAGATGAAGGAAGAACAATACAGAAAATATATTTGGTGATGCTGGGAAGAAGATAACCACAGAGTGATAAGGTAGGAGTTTTTGAATAAAGTGGGATTTTTAAGGGTCAAAGATCAGCTATGTAAAGAACTATCTACAGTGGCCAGCTATGTACAGAAGCAACACTTTAGGCTGTTTGTTAGATTAAAGAGAGTCATAAATTTTATCCCACTAGGCACTCTTCTCTAACTTATTTCTCTGAATTGTTTTGACCAGTACAACACGATAGAAGACACTATCCGATGTCTAAGGCTGGGCTATAGGAAATCTTCAGCTTCCTTTTTCACATGTTTGAAACACATCTTCTTTGAACCTAACCTGGTTGTGAGAAGTTCAAGTCAGAATGTGTGGCCATGTGAGGGCTGGGACATCCTGGTTGATAGTCTCAGGTGAGCTCAAATGATATATAGTATCACCTGCCAGTCACCTACTGAGCCATGTTAGAGAGGTAACCTATCTGGACTGTCAGCTGGCTGCATTCCCAACCAGCTCATGAAGGAGGAGAACCACCTCTCTGAGCCAGTACATCACAAAATCAAGACAGAGAATACATGACTTCTGTTTAAGTCACTATATTTTGGGGTGGCTTAACAATATGATAAGAGGTCATTGGAAATAGGTAGCTAGAACAGCATGCATAAAAAGCATACAAAAAGAAATATTATATCACATTCAGAGAAAAAAATGAGGCTTTTTAACACAGGTCTGTAAACATTGTCTAGCCTAGGTAAGTCGATGCTATGTAAATGTGCATGGGAACCTGCACGAGCCTGGAAAGTTTCTTAGCATGAAATTTCATTCATTCTTCAGTTCTTAACTACAGCCTATCTCCTTCTATGGAGTATTCTCTCTCTTTGCTATATACATGTAATTTTGCTTTTGCTTATCTATTTCATGTCAATAATCCATGGGCTAAATTGTTGTGAATAAGTTAATTGCTTTTTATTCCAATCAGTTCTCCAGGTTCTTGATCCTCAACTTTTTCCTTCTATTCCTCTAACATAGTCTTGGGCTCAGGGGCCCAATTGCTACTGCTACCAACTGAAGGACTCAAATAATTCAACAATGTCATGCTCACAAAGAAGCAATATTCAATGTATTTGGGTGTTAACTAGTTCCATTTAGTTTTTTCAGATACAGAGGATAGGAGAAAAAAGCACGTGTGGATTCTGGAAATGTTTCCAGTTATCTAACATTTAGCAGTCATTGAAATTTACCCTGTAAACTTTAGATGTTCTGAGATACTGTAAGAGACCTCTTTATAAGTGAAGTAAGGGCTATTGAGTCAAATAAAAACAATGGCGTCACACTTGACCTTTAGAAAGTATTCACAAGTGTATAAACATGCAATGGTTCTCCTTCATTAGGTTGCTCAGGGACACACTGACTAATGGTTTTTTCAGGAAAACGAGTCCTAAGCTAACAAGCAGGGATTTTAATAAGGGCTTCTGAAGTCTCAGAATTATCACCAAGGAAATTAGTGAACATTTTCCTACCACGTAGGAAAAAATAAGAATAGAACATGAAAGTTCCTTTGACCGTTGAAATCCAGGTCTTTAGGCACACTTGTGACGTCCTGCAGAGTGTCCAGTTGACAGTGCAAGTTTATAAGGAAATTATCCTGTGTGGTGCAGAATGAATCCAGAAAGGTTGGTTCATAATGATTTTAAACATTTATCACATTTTATCATATTTGTGTTCCACCACCCTAATTGTAAAAAAATGAACTGATGTAGTTCAAAAACATTCAGTTTAAGGTAGCTGTAGCCTGCCATGGATATCAGTGTAGCCATAGGATAATTAGAAAATTTCAAAACCAAAGCTGGTAAAAAAACATTCCTTTTTGTTTCAGCAACTTTCTTATGGGCCTGCAATACAAAGTGACACTGCATGAAGATGAAATTTAACCACTGATTAAATGAAATACTTATTTACTCACATTCATAATTTGATGAATACTCTTTTCACGAATGTATGTAACATATATTAATAAAAATTAGAATGGTTGACAAACATGGACAAGACTTGCATCTTGTCATCACAAGTATATGAACTAATGTACAAAGAGTGTCTGCTGTCAAGGTCTCTCTCTGTCTCGACTTTGTTTCCATAGAGGGAAAAACTATAGTTTTTAACATTAAACAATAAAAATAAGTCCATAAGAAAAGAATGGACTGCTGCAATAGTCTGTCATGAGTGCACAAAGCTGTCAATGGTTTGACTATCATTATTTATCTAAATTTAAAAGACATATAGATAGGAATAGCTGACTTAAAATTTTATTTTTTGGCAGAACCAGGGATTGAACTCAGGCCCTGGCACTTACAAGGCAAACACTTATCCTACTGAGCCATCTCTCCGGCCCCAGACTTAAAATTTTAAATCTGTGCCTCTTTTTCATTTTGTCTTCTTTATCTTTCCCACTAGAACCACTGTTGGTTTAGCAATCTTAGCTAATTCAGAGGAAACTCAGTAGAAGACGAATGTCTGAATCCCTTAAGGGCCATTTGATGTTAATGCATTTCTTTTATGAAGCATCACATCTATACATTTAGAATGTGTCATTACCACTGTTTGGGACTGTCCTGCAAAATGCTCAATAAAAAGCATAATTTGATTTCAAATGACACCAAGGGCAAATGTATGCAGAACACTATTTTTGGAAACTCTAATTTTGACAAAATATTAAATGAGCAGAATTTGAACTTGAACAGGAGACACTTGTATTCCAAGGAGTCAAAATCAACATGAATGTATTTGGCTTTTATCTGATAGTATAGAAATATACTATCTCTCCTTTGCATCACCTACTCCCCTCTTTCTTTTGTTAACTTTATTGTGTGCTTTTGCACATGTTTGCCACGCAGGGATGCAGTGCAGTAACTGTGTGGAAAGTGCAGAACTCAACCAACAGCCTTGTGTACTCATTCTTAGACTGGCCCTGGGCAGCTGAGCTCCACACTTAAGTAAGGTCAGGCAGCACTCCCATGTCAGGTACTGAAGGAGGAGTTGGGCAGGAAATTGCTTTCTATTGAATTCCTACTCCACAGAAGGTAGTGTAGGGCACTCCAAGCCAGCACTAAAATTATATCTTTTGTGTGTGCACAATGACTGTAAGGGTATATTCAAAGGACTAAAACATCTGTTCCTTTTGCTTCCCCTTTGCTATGTACAATGAATCTTTTCAATCCTTTTGCCTGTCTTCTCATTCCTTTTCTTTTCACAAGTTTCACAGAACTCTACATCAGATAGTCAAGTATAGTATAGGATGGATCTGTAAACATAAATTTCTGCATGAGCATATATGCTTAGAAACAGAGAAAGACCTATGTTATGAGATAAATGATAACAAATTTCATTGCAAAGATAAGACTGTATATCCACACAAAGGTATATTAGAACAGTTAGAGGAAGAAGAAACATCAAATTAAAGTTAAAAAGCAATGCTTTAGTAGATTATTAGGGGAGGATGATTTAAGGCAGAGCTCATTGAAATTCTTTCCCCCAGCTTCTTAATTTTTTTTCACCAAAAGCATAGGAACTTATGGTAATTGTGTGGTAGTTTTGTAAGTAATGATTGAGATTTTTTTCTGGCTAAATAGCCAGAACTAATTAGATTCTAAATTGGACAATATCAAATCCTACATTAACTCTTCCATGACTCTAAAAAGACTGAAGTAAATGAGTTTTCAGACCACAAAGTCACTGTTTCTCAGTTACTTTTCTCTCGTTGCTGGGACAAATACCCAACACAAAAAATGAAAGATTGAAAGGTTTATTTAGCTCCCAGTTACTGAAGGTTTCAGTCTATACTCAGCTGGCTCCAGTGCAGACTGGCACATGGCAGAGGGCAACAGTCCATGATGGTAGAAAACAGCAAGAGCAAAAGGCAGGAGTAATAGCAACAATGGCAACAGAGAGAAAATTTGTCTCTCTGTCTCTCTTATGTTACATTCAGGCTATCTGCCCCAGGCTGGCTGTAGCACTCATATCCATAATCCCAGAAGTACTCAGACCTATAATCCCAGCAGCACTCAGACCTATAATCCCAGCCTTGGATCATGAATTAATTGCAAACTGTAGAATTGTGCCTCAATGAATGCATTAGGCTTTTGGGGGACAAAACACCCAAACCATAACACACTACACTGCCTCCACAATATACTTCGTTGTTTCAAGAAAACTGTAGACATTTTTTAGTTTGTTTTATAGGAAGCGCAATTTACTAACTTACCTCTTGGGAAGAGTTTAGTCATTTGGAAGACCTAGTTCGGTAACCATGGTCAGTTCATGTAACTGTGACAGGTAGATGCCACTTCTTTTATAATTATTTAAAACAGAGGATTAGGGGACATACTTATGAGACTCTCCCTATTATTTCTTTTTCAGGGTTATTTCCTTTATTAAGCTTTTATTGCAGGCTAATATTCGAAGAAACTATTACTCAATAGCTAACAAATACTACAAATATTCTTAAATTCAAAAACAGAATTATTCCGTGATCAGTTATTCACTATTTGACAACTGAGGTGCACTTGTAACAGCCAGGAGTGTTTTCCCATAAAACTGTAAGCACAATGTAGCAGGTCTAGAAGGTCAGAATTCTATCCTTAGCGATGAAGCTCACCATCTGCTCACCATTATGGAAGCATGTTGGAATAAACGGTTTTTCCCGACATTCTCTGAAGAACAGGTGGTCATCCTTTCACTCACATACAGGTTTTTGGTTTATAAATTGCAACCAAAATGATTCCACAGTATTGTTTTCTGTACCTTTTTCCTGGAGGCTTAAAAAAGTGTATCAATTCTCTTAAAATCGGTGCTTTTGAAAGCTGTATGAGAAAGTTAAATTCTCAAGGACAGAAATCTTATGTCCCGCTAAATTGATGAAAATGGTTATTATTTCTTTTTTTGGCAGAGCCAGGGATTGAACTCAGGCCCTTGCGCTTGCCAGAGAAGCACTTATTGTACTGAGCCATCTCCCCGGCCCTGAAAATGTTTATTATTTCTAATGGTATTTAAGTGAAAATATTTCGATCATCTATGTAGTGTACCATGTTCTCTGCAAATAATGATCATTTGACTTCTTTCTCTTTAATTTGTATTACTTCTCATATTTTTCTCTTGTCTGATTGCTATAGCTAATGTCTCTAGTACTGTGTTGAATAGTATAGGTAATCAGGGAATTCCTTATCTTTTTCCTGATTTGAAAGAGAAAGCTTTCAATTTTTTTCTCAATTTATGTTGATCTTGACTGTTGTTCGTCATGAATGGCTTTTATCACATTCAGGTAAGGTCATTATGTACCTATTATCTTTAGAGTTTTTATTACAAATGAGTGTTTATTTTGTCAAAAGATTTTGTGTATCTATTGATATGATCATGAGATTTTTGTGTTTGCTTCTGTTTATGTGCTGTGACCCGAGCCACCAGCAGTATCCTGAGAAGGGGTGATGGAAAAGTAAGAAAAGGTACAGACATGCACTAAAAGGACATCTAGGATTGGGTGGGACCTGACCTATCGATGGAGAGGCAGTAACAACTCAGCATGACCTACATCCTTATTTACACATTGAAAGGGGGAAGTATGTGACATGACCCACAGTACAAGGTCTCAGTGTTTTGCCGAGAACACTGAAAGTGAAACATTTTCTGAATTCTCTGTGCTGTCATTAATAGGCAGGACACCAAGGCCAGACCTATGCTGGAGTGCCTTTAATGTGGTGGCAACAACTTGTTTACAAGGCTCGTCTCTGGAGCTCCATATTCTGGGCAATGGGCTTCTGCTAGCCCAGAATATGTGGTTGATATCTAGGAAGCCTTTTTAAATTTTTTAGCCACAAGCTATGGGTGTTGGTGCTTTGCACTGATTAAGGCTCAAAAAAAGTGAGCTGTGGCTGTCCAATAGGCTCCAGGACCAAGATGCAGTCATCACTGGTG
The DNA here is from genome assembly GCA_002564285.1 of Tympanoctomys barrerae. Lineage (NCBI taxonomy): Eukaryota > Metazoa > Chordata > Mammalia > Rodentia > Octodontidae > Tympanoctomys > Tympanoctomys barrerae. The sequence goes on from NDGN011480086.1 coordinate 12,206, forward strand.
CCCCAAGCCATGCTGCATGGCCCATTTCCAGCTGCAGCTGACACAATGCAAAGTAACCACTTGGTTTTTCCTACCTACCTTGTCTGGGCCAAGCCCCAGGCTTAGTGGAGCTCTTTGGTTCTTGCGTTGGCTTATATCTATTGGCCCTGTTTCTGCCTACACTTGGGAGTTCTGTGAGAAGTGATGAAAATAGAAAACAGCCTTTTCCCTGTCAAATGACAACTTAAAAGTCTGCAGGCTTCTAGATAGATCAGTTCTGGTCTGGTTTTTTGGTTGTTTTTTAACCATAGTTCTGCTCAGAGCTACTCTTCACCCTCCTCACAAGTATATAAATTTATATGTTTCTCTTCTGGAAACAAACTCACAAATAAACAAACTCAATAAATTGAGCAAGCTGTGCTGTCATAGTAGGCATTCCTCTAACTTTAAACAAAGATCCTGAATTCTCTACTGTTTTACACCTGGTGATTACTCAGTGCACTGCATGCCTTAGTCCTGTTGCTTTACCCTCCAGAGTGTCTCCCCTCAGCTTCACTAGTTTCCCCAGCAGGCCCAAGGCTAAGTATAATCTACCGCAAGCCTTGAGGTCAATAGGGTCCTGAGAGGGTCCAATGGGAGACTGAGAAAAAAACTATAGGCATATGATAAATGGAAACCCAGGCCTGGGTGAGTCCTGAGCTCTCTGATGGGGCATGGTTGGCTGCTTTATTTATACACTGTAAAAAGGGAGCAAGTGCCTGACAGGGCTGAAAATGTGAAGTCACAGTGTTCTGCTGAGAACACTGAAAGGAAAACATTTTTAGAGCTATCTGTGTGATAGTTAAAAAGCAAAAACAAAAACAAAGCACCAACGTCAGACACCTTCTGGACTGGGTTTCCTCTGGCTCCAATAACATTCACATGATTCTTCTCTAGAGCTCCCTGTTCTCAGAGCTGGCCCCAAATATTCTCCTCTGGTCCCAAATGTGTGGTGGAGCTCCAGTTCCGCCACTGCACACAACCTGTGGCATATTATATTCATCAATTTGTACATCTTGAATTAATCTTGCAACCCTGGACTGATTCCTACTTGGTCATAATGGCTATTCCTTAAATCATGTGTTGTGTTCTATTTGCCAATATCTTATTGAGAATTTTTACATCCAAGATCATCAAGGAGATTGGTCTGCAGTTTTTGTTTTTGACTGGTCTCTGGTTTGGGGATTAAAGTGATGCTGGATTCCAGAAATGAGTTTGGCAGTACTCCCTACCTTGCTGTTTCTTTGAGGAATTTGAGGAATAGTGGTGATATATTGTCCTTAAGGCTTTTGTGGAATTCAGGAGTGATTCACTAAAGTTCTGAGCTTTTTCTAGTTAGTGGAATTTTTATTCATTGTCTCAATTTTACTATTTGCTATGGAATTATTCAAACTTTTTATATCTTCTTCACTTAATTGTGATAACTTGTATGAGTCTGTAAATCTGTCCATTTCTTCAAGATTTTCTAATTTATTAGAATACATTTTTTAAGTAACTATGTTCTGAATTTCAAGTATCCTTTGCGATATCAGATTTTTTCATCTCTAATTGCATTGAGGAGATTTTTTTCTCATTTCTTTTGGTCATTTTTGCTAAGGTTTCATATATTTGGTTTTTTTGTGGGTTTTTTTTTTTTCTTTCAAAGAACCAGCTCTTCAATTCATTTTTTCTTTAACAGAGGCTGGGGAGATGGCTCAGTAGAATAAGCATTTGCCTGGAAAGTGAAAGGACCTGAGTTCAATCTCTGGTTCAAAAAAAAAAAATTAACAGTATTCATGCACAGAAATAATGAATGCACAAAGAAAGAATTATGAAAAAATGCCATTCACAATATCACCAATGTCTAGAAAGTAACCTAAGTAAGGGAGCAAAAAGACCTCTGAAATGAAACTATAATCTAAGAAAGGATATTGAAGAGGACATTAGAAAATGGAAAAGTATCCCTTGTTCCTCTATAGACAGAAACAATATCGTCCAAATGGCCATAATCACAAAAGATATATATATATATATATATATATATGAAATCATAATCAAAATAACGATAGAATTCTTCATAGAAATAGGAAGAAAAATCCTGACAATTATGTGGAACCTGAAGAGATCCAGGATAGCAAAAACAAGCCTACAGAAACCTATTTTGTAAATCTTTACTTTTTCATGGTTTGTGCTTTCTCCCCTTCTCTTTAAACTAGCTTCAAGTAGTTTATTTCATCAAATATAAATACTAAACAATAATTTATATTTTAGTGTATTTTGTATTTTAAGTAATTTATAAAAGCCTTAAAACAATTTTCAGCAATGAAGTTGAAAGCACAGGGTAAATTGATAACACATATAAATCTTAAATACAAATATTAAAATTAATTACATGTATTAAATAATTATATTCTTTTTGCAGCATTTTTGAAACACATATACAATAGAACATCTGACAAAATTTCTAGACCTCTACATTCAGAATAGCTGTATCAACCTTAAATTCAAAATTTGTTTCCGGTGACAATTCACTTTATGATTTCTTTTGTCTGAATTATACATTCAATTATCATAGAAATATTTTCATACACTCTTTGTTTCTCTATTAAACTGCAGAAGTTAGAAAGTGTTCTGATTTCTTTCTTTGTTGTATAGACCAAAAAGATCCAGATTAGTTGTAATTTTTTTTTCTAATTTATGCTAGACTACTTTAAAAATCATAATTCTGTTTAAGTATAAAAGCAAATAATCCAATAAAGGAAATAATCCATAACGTGAATAAACTTTTTACAAACTTCAACTATTCTTATCAAATATTTTCAATGTTCTTAGGATATTTTTTATGAACTAAAAAGTTTATATTTTCACTATAAACTTCCTTTCCTTCTCTTGAGTTTTACTTTCTGCTGAGAATTCAAGTTTGTGAATTTTCTGCCTTGAGCTCATTGTGTATTCTCTTCAATACTTAAGGAATGAAGCATCCAGCCAATAATTACTACCCCTGCCAGCAGAAATCAGGACTTTATTTCTTCATGTCTGTGTAATTGTAAGGACAGCTGCAGATCTGTGTTTCATCTTGAAATACAACAATGCATATTGTATGATACTAGCATAATTGAACTATACAATAAAATGTTTTTGAAATGTCTGAAAGTACAGACTTCAGAATTTTTAATAGGTAGCAGCACTAATTTTGCCAATTTGGTCTTAGACATTAGGATCTTCAAAAGGGATTAGCAAGTTCTTATTGACGTGCACATAGTTTAATCCCCTCCCCCATGAGCATGTAATACTATAAGACAAAACTTTTCTGTGTATTTGCTACAGGGTCTCATCATTCAGCTCAAACTCAGTGATTCTCCTGTTTTCAGTCTCTCCAGTGTAGGGATTACAGGCATATGCCACCATGCCCAGTCTCCAGCTTAGCACACCAGGGGGCAGGGCTGGCACAGCATGTGGTGCCAGGGATTGAACCCAGGTCCCTGCGCTTGCCTAAGGAGGTGGTTAGTCCAATGAATTTTCTTCCCAGCCCTAAGAAAAGACTTTTCTTGCACAGACTAACATGAAAAAGTTAGAGATAATCAAAGCCTATTTATATGAATTTCAGAAACAAATAACATAAAAATAACCAGTTTATCTGTCTCTCTGTGACCAACACTAATATTGCAAAATACTCCTATATCAAAATGCTATATATTAATATTGAGAGACTAGGATATCTTAAATTGATCCATGCAGAGGTTATGATAGAACTTCTTTTTTGACATTTAACTACTTAAAAGTTCCTGCCTCAATAGACTGCCTGATACATTAAATTGTTTGTCAGAATGAAACACATCATTGTTAGCTCCTTTTGATAAGATTAGTCCTTTCATTCATCTCCATCATGTTTTTGTAAGAAAGCCAAAGAAAATGCTAAGCACTCAAATCAGTTATCAAAAGTGAAAAATCTCTAGTATGAATCACATAATTCAGTATCATCAAGAATCTCACATATATATCATACATAAAATATTTTTATTTTGTGAGTCAAATATAGAGAAGGGAATGAGCCTTCATTCAGAGTAGGAAAGCGCCAAGTGCTTTATAAACATGCTTTTAAATTGGGATTTCATTCCATTATCGTCACAATGATAGCCTGTGAGCTTCACACAATGCTTTCTACATATAGAAGACGGTTATGTCTAAAAATTCCATCTCCTCCCCTTTCTGTGATAAAGATTTGTTTTCAACACCATCAATAGCTGAAGTGATGCTCATCTGTAACCATCTGTTCTTATTATAAAACAGTAGATTTTGGCAGAATTTTCAGCATTGAGCTTATTAAAACAGGAGAACACCTGTTTGATCTTTACCAAGTCAGGTTCTGTGGATGATTGAGTGGGGGTGGCAGGTCACACATAGTTAAAGAAGGGTTTCATAATTTCTTTTAGAAATGAAACATAAAAAAAGAATTCACCTTTCAGTTTATTTTTCATTAACTGTTAGGAAAAGATAACTACTCTTAAAACTGCAATTAATATAGAAACATTTCTGTTCAAGCTGGAAAAATACACAAATACACTTGCCCACTATAGTAGTTGATAAGTTGTGTCCACTTGGCTGGACCTGATCCGTGCAGCTCCGGACTGTGGAGGGCCCACCCCGGAGTGACTCAGCACAAAGTGCATCTCAAGGAGCTGAGGAAGGCTTTTCTCTGGCTGCCTGCCCCCTTCCTTGGAGAAGTCCGGGCTTCATCAAGCTGCTTTTCGACTGCGCCACTTTGGAGGAGCTTGATCATGGCGGAGCAGCGGTCTTCGCAGTCAGCGTGGAAGGAAGAGAGAGGCTTGATGGACGCCGCAGCTGCTGCTCCTCCTCTGTTCTTTATTTTCTGCCGCCATGAACTGTTGCCTGTTGCCTTGGAGCCAGCGGGGTAAGGACTGAAACCTCTGCAGACTGTGAGCTAAATAACCCTTTCCCGCCTTCATTTTGAGTGTCAGGTATTTTGTCCCAGCAACAATGAAAAGTAACCAAAACACCCATCCACACACTAGAAGTTGTTAGTTGTTATCATCTATTAACATTTATTCAAACAATGGGTGTACACAATGCATACTCAATATGTGTGTGCATAGTGAATTAATCAAACTACGCTTTATTCTCATGAATATAATTTGGACAAATATATCCATTTTACAGATGAATGATAAGGAGGCTAAAATAATTAGCAAGGCTACAACTCTGAGGGCTTCTTTCCTTTTTAGGTTTTTTTTTTTGTTTTTTGTTTTTTTTTTTTTAATTTTTGCTGGGTTTCACTACACACCTCGAACTCATAGTGATCCTACTGTTTCCACTTCCCCAGCTCTGGGATTACAGGTGTGCGCCACTTCCGATTCGGTTGCTGGCTCGGCCCCGCCCACCAGGGCTGACACAGCAGGTGATGCCAGGGGCCGAACCGAGGCTGCACTTAGTCCGCTGAGCTATTTCTCTGGTCCTCTGAGTGATTCTTTCTCGTTCTTGTTCTCATGGCTTTCCATTAGGTAATGTGAGTAACTAGAACTCAGATGTATTTTCTCCATTAACCTCTGGTAGATAACACAAAGAATAGAACTCCCAAAGCCTGAGCTATTGGTTTGGAAAACTGGACAGCAGAAGTGATTTTAAATAGCTTTGGAAGCAAAAAGCAGCATATTTGAGAATCGCTGGGAGGTGAGGTAAGAAGGTAACATTTGGATTCTTGGACCAGGGCCCTTCTTTCGAGTGGTATCAAAGACAAGCAATCAGGGAGATGTCTCTATTTATACGGAGGGAGGAGTAATTGGTAGGGAGATTTGAAACCGACAATTAGGAGCTTGGATTTGATACAAAGTAGAATTAGGGAAACGATTGATGTGATTAAAACAGCAGTGGTGATGAGTGCTGCCACTGGGTGAAGAATAGGCTGGCACGCTTGGAGCATCTGGCTGCCTGGAAGCTGGCAGAGGGTGCCCAGCCTGGAGAAGCCACGCAGAACAGCAGACAGAGCCAAGATGAGACATGCTGTTGAGACGCAATCCGCAGGCTTCAGCAGTGCTCTCTGCCTGCGTTGGCCTTCAGAGACTTGGGATGAGTGATGACTCAGATTGCCTCTGGTCTTTTACCTCAAAACATAATCTTCTTAGTGACATTTAGTATAACATATTAGGACCAGAACTGAACTAAAATATTTTTTCTTTCTTTCTGTTGCTGAAGCACCTTTGAAGCAAAGACAAATTTCTGATGGATTTCAAAAGTTAAAAATAACTTTTATCATGATATAATTTACAACCATGTCTTTAAAATATGCTGAAACAAGGTAATTGTTGAAATTGCATGGAAAGGTTATCTTGTCTCATTTTGATGCTTTGTCAGATGTCTCATTTTTCAACCAAAGAAATTGCAACATCTTTCTTTCAACACAAACTATGGAGCCAGATTCATTGAAATTAGAATCCTGACTTCCTATTAGCTCTCTGGGTAACTTTAGAAAAGTGCTTTGTTTTCTTTATGAAATAGAGACAAATGTGACAAAGTGGACATTATAATACAAATGTAATACAAATGAAGCATTCTTTTGCAAATCACTGCAGTATAGTAGTTGTGGGTATATGCTCTACTCTGGAGCCATACTGCTTGGGAGGTGAGCTTTAATACCCAGCCCATCATTCTTAGCATGAGAGTGTGGACAAGCTAAAAAAACTCTCTGTGCCTCAATTCCTTTGTGAAAAAAAAATATATATTACATATGGATTGTTAAATGAGAAAAGATATGAGTGTGTTTTACTTAAGTAAACCTCAAGAAAATAGTAATGGATAAAAGCTAGCTTTACTTTCAGTGTTAGGGTCATCATTCACCCTGCATTTGTTCAGCAGTTCCTTATATATTGGCTAGTGCATTAGAGAGAGGATGTTCAGAGATTAAAACACATAGTTCCTTCTCTCAAAAGTTCAGAATCTTGGAGAAGACATAAAGCAAATAATAATGACAATCAAGCACAGGTACCGAGAAGGGAGGTCCCATAGCTTTTGTTGGAGCTGGAAAAGCTTTGAGTGTACCAGGAACTTGTTACTGAATATGAATCACTTCAGGTGAGACGAGCTATGAAGTAGATTTGTTAGCAGACCATGGAGTAAGGTGAAGGCAGTTGTGTGTATTGGGCGCAGAGAATAAATCTCAAGAACAGAAAATACTTGTTTGGAGTCAGATAAGATCCAAAGACCTTTGGGTATTTTCTGTGGTTGGTGATAGATTATACATGTGGAATAGTGAGAGACAGAACTCAATAGGAAGATGGTGGATTGATGAAAAATGATCCTGTGAACTGCATTGCTCAGTTATGTATACCTCATCATGGAGACAATGTGATTCAATTAGAGAGTTCCAATCCAATAAATGATCTGATTAGTTTCTCTTGATAAACCTAACAGAGGTCTGCAGGGTTCAGTTCTGTTTAAGTGCCCATTTCTGCCCCACAGTCACCCGTTGACATGGCTGATTTCCTTTCTTCTACCAGATGACAAATTCCTGAGGGTAGCCATCTATTTGTTTATTCCTTTTTAACATCTTGAGGATGCCAAAAAACAAATGGCAACAGTTCCCAGCTCTGATAGACAAAGATATATTCCAAGATTATTGTGGATACCTATATTCCTTCCCCATTATTACTGGGCTAATCTGTTCTTAATCCATGTGAATTGCTAAAGGTCAAATACTGACAGTGGAAGAGGACATGGGTTCAAGAAACACTAAAATACTGAAATTAATGAGTACTCGAGTTGGAGATTGACTGACTTTGTGATTTCAAGATCTTGAGATTTCAAGAATGAAATATCCTTGCATTTTCAAGTTTGATCAGCTCAGAGGATGACATTAACATTCCCTGAAAATGAATGCCCAGGATTAAGCAAACACACAAGAGTAAATTCACTGATGTGAATTACTTTTGGGCATATCTAGTTTAAAGAACCTTGGGTCAAGTGAAGCAAGCTCTAGAAAGCAAGATCTTACCCAGAATGTTTTTTTTTTTTTAGCTCAGTCAATTCTACTTTGTAATAACTTTTTTTTTGAGACAAGAAGATAACTTTTAGAATGTTACAATAGTTTGTATGTAATTAGTTGATTGTTAAAGGTTACAAAACCAAAGTTTCCAGTCTTCTTGGTCATTTTTCTGGAATGCCCTTAAGCC
>NDGN011480094.1:0-10963 GCA_002564285.1 Tympanoctomys barrerae
GACGGGTCACTTTCTGAAGGTCACCAGCTCTGCCTCCAAGAAAGGGAAGCAGCTGGTGTTAGACCCACTGGCAGTGGAGAAAATGCAGACGCTGTCGGAGACCCCGAACAGTGATTCTCTGGCTCCCAAGCCATCGAGTAATTCGGCGTCTGACTGCACGGCCTCTACCACTGAGTTAAAGAAAGAGAATAAAAAAGAAAAGCCAGAGGAAACCAACAATGAAGAGAAAGTCGTGAAGAGCGAGGAATATGAAGATCCTCTACAAAAACCTTTAGATCCTACCATCAAATACCAGTATCTAAGGGAGGAAGATTTAGAGGACGGCTCAAAGGGTGGAGGGGACATTCTGAAGTCACTTGAAAATACTGTGACCACAGCCATCAACAAAGCCCAGAATGGCGCTCCCAGTTGGAGCGCCTACCCAAGCATCCACGCGGCCTACCAGCTGTCAGAGGGCACCAAGCCGCCCTTGCCCATGGGATCCCAGGTCCTGCAGATTCGGCCCAACCTCACCAACAAGTTAAGGCCCATTGCACCAAAGTGGAAAGTGATGCCTCTCGTGTCTGTGCCCACAAACCTGGCCCCATACACTCAAGTGAAGAAGGAGTCCGAAGACAAAGACGAGGTGGTGAAGGAGTGTGGGAGAGAGAGTCCTCGTGAGGAGGCGTCCTCGTTCGGCTACAGTGAGGGGGACTCTTTCTCCAAGAGCGAACCACCCTCAGAATCCAAAAAGGCAGAGCCGTGTACCCTGAAAGAAGAGGACAAACTAATGAAAGAAAGTAGTGAGAAAGAGAAGCCACCATCCTTAGAGCCTGTGTCTTCTCTTAGTAATGGTTGTGCCCTTGCCAACCACACTCCGGCCCTGCCGTGCGTCAACCCACTCAGCGCCCTGCAGTCCGTCTTGAACAATCACCTGGGCAAGGCCACAGAGCCCTTGCGCTCCCCATCTGGCTCCAGCCCGAGCTCAAGCACAATTTCTATGTTTCACAAGTCCAACCTCAGCATCATGGACAAGCCAGTCCTGAGTCCTGCCTCCTCGAGGCCGGCCAATGTGTCCAGACGCTACCTGTTTGAGAACAATGACCAACCCATCGACCTGACCAAGTCCAAAAGCAAGAAAGCCGAGTCCTCGCAAGCACAATCCTGCACATCCCCACCTCAGAAGCACGCTCTGTCTGACATCGCCGACATGGTCAAGGTCCTCCCAAAAGCGACCACCCCCAAGCCTGCCGCTTCCTCCAGGGTTCCGCCTATGAAGCTCGAGATGGATGTCAGGCGCTTCGAGGACGTCTCCAGCGAGGTCTCCACTTTGCATAAAAGGAAAGGCCGGCAATCCAACTGGAACCCCCAGCACCTCCTGATTCTGCAAGCCCAGTTTGCCTCGAGCCTCTTCCAGACATCTGAGGGCAAATACCTGCTGTCTGACCTGGGCCCACAAGAGCGCATGCAAATCTCCAAGTTTACAGGACTCTCCATGACCACAATCAGTCACTGGCTGGCGAACGTCAAGTACCAGCTTAGGAAAACAGGTGGGACAAAATTTCTGAAAAACATGGACAAGGGACACCCCATCTTCTACTGCAGTGACTGCGCATCCCAGTTCAGAACCCCTCCCACCTACATCAGTCACTTAGAGTCTCACCTGGGTTTCCAAATGAAGGACATGACCCGCATGGCCGTGGACCAGCCAAGCAAGGTGGAGCAAGAGATCTCCCGGGTGTCGTCGGCTCAGAGATCTCCGGAAACCATAGCTGGCGAAGAGGACACAGACTCTAAATTCAAGTGTAAGTTGTGCTGTCGGACTTTTGTGAGCAAACACGCGGTCAAACTCCACCTAAGCAAAACGCACAGCAAGTCACCCGAACACCACTCACAGTTTGTAGCAGACCTGGATGAAGAATAGCTCCGCAGGTATGGGTTTGCTCCCAGGCGATGGCCGCAGCAGCCTCGTGATGGAGCTCGCCGAAAGGAGATGCGTCTGCCTAGAGGCAGCTGGCGTCTCCCAAGGCCAAGCAGGACAGTAGCGTGCTGCTGTAGACTTATTTTTATGAAAGACCAGAACATGCTAAATAAGGCTAACCTTTCTCTTAAGTCCTCCAGTGTAGAGTGGGGAACTGGAGTAAGATGGGTTTAGAGAGACGAAGTCCACAGATGATGCGGCTTCTAGGCCTTCATGGTACCCAAGCCCCTTAATACCCAAGACCCAACCTCCAGGGTCCAGCCAAGGCTGCCCCTTCATAGCAATGAATAAGCGCTAGCTGCTCTCTGCATTCCGTTTCTCCACCCCACCACCCCTTAGCAGTGCCAACAACTTACAGAGTGGTACAAAGGCGAGCAAGAGAACAAAGATGGGAGAGTTGCTAAGGGCAGTCACTAGACAGAGATTTCTTAATCAGCTCGTAAATAACTCAAAGCTGTCTTTACTATTTTTACATGTAATTAGTGCTTTTTGCAGCTTACTTTTTAGCAAGTGCTACCTTCCACTTCCTTCCCTTTATTCCCTACATCAATTTTCCTATGAAACAGCATGCATCCTTAAGGAGATGATAGAAGAATATTCTTCTCAACAGATCATTAAAAATGAGAGAGAGAGAAGACTATTTTCTTCTCACATCTTTTGTTTTCTTTAGGGCAGATTACTATCAGAGTCCACCTTTGGCAGAAGTAGATGCAAAGGATATCTCTGAGGTCTTGCTTCACATTAAGAAACAAATGGCTTTCTGCATACCTGTGCACAAAGCACACGGGGCCCATTGTGTTAAGATAACTTGCATCACGTATCACAGAAGTGCATGCCTGGTATAGTCACTGATGCCCGACTATGTCAACTCCAGATAAAAGGTCAGAGATCAAGGTCAAATATCTTGGCAGATTAGAAACACAAGCTGCTCTCAAATGCTGAGCATAAGGAAGGATGGAACCTAGCAAGTATCTTCATCTCCTTTGTTTGTATTTCCTCTACCTCTTTTTCTCTTCCCTCCAGCATGATGCCCCCAGAATCTTCACACATAGTCAAGTTATCCTTCATCCAGGGCCCTACTGAACCTTCAGGACCCAATACGAACTAAGTCTGTTGGACATACCAGTCCAGGTTATGCCATTCTGCAGTATATATTTGCTCTGGATTAATTCACAATAAGATAGAGAAAGCTAGTGACAGCTTAACAAATAAGCTGTGACACCCTAGTGTCTGTGCCTTGCTTATAAGGCCTAGGCAAGAGGTGAGTTCCAGGTAGAGACGGGTATTTGTATGGCTCTGGGCTCACATCACAGAGGTGGAGAGATTTTTTTTCTCTGAGTATGAGAATGACCAAAGTGAAATGAAAGGTTGAAATATCTGATCTAGAACTCTTTCCTTAGTGAGACCTAGACTTCTGGTTTGGACCCAAGTAAAAATCCTATTTTCTTTCCTTGCATGTCTTTATCATGAGAATTAAATGTCACTGGCAGGTTCATCTCTTGGTTTTCAGCATGATTTGTTCAGCTCACCCCACTGAGAGAAAAACTGAAAAGCGTCTATTGAATCCACATGTGAGCTCTGCAACAGTCTATTTATTTGCTATCGAATATTTTAAATTTTATGTAACTTGCTATTATGCTTTTTGAGTGCTTTTCTTTTTTTTAAAAAAAAAAAGGTGGACATAAACATAACACTTTTAAAAAGATGATGTTTCAAATCCAGTAGTAGTGCATCCAAACCATGGCACAAAAGACAACTAGGCAATGTTTATTTTGTGCTACAATAAAGACCAATTTTCCACCTGTTAGGTTTGTAATCATTTTTTTTTACTGCATTATATAAATAGGGAGAAGGGAGAAAGAGAAAGTTTGCATCCAACCTCAATCAAAATCCAAAACATGATATCTGTTCTAGGAAGTGAAGGCAAACCGGTAATTTGGGAAAACATGCACCACAGTATTTGTTAAATGCACAGGTAAGATAGCTATTTTCACACCTCTCTGCATTTCTACGGAGTGACTATTTCTAATCTGGCCCTTCAGAGCACTCTATTCCAGTGTGATCCATGACAAAGCGAAGCTTCACCCTTAAGTAATCGCCATTAGGCTACGACTCTCCACAAGGATTGTGGGAAAACGTGCTTGAGCACTTGGGACTTGTGCAGAGCCACGCCAAGTGGGCACGTGCTGGACGTGTGGAAAAACTGGTGTGGGCACTGAGTGTGCTTGTGCTAGTGGAAAAACCGCCCGCCTTCCTGAGTGGTGCCCTCACCTGATGTTTTGTCAACTTCGGAAAAGGGGCCTCCGCTCCTGGCATCCCCTGTGGGAGCAACATTGATAACCTTCTACCCACTGCTCAGAATGATGCGTGTTATGTTCTTAAATGGTCACAGAATGCCCCCTTCGGTGGTACGCGGGGTAGCACAAATTGTGTCAAATGATGGGATGCTTAAGAAAGCGTGTCAAGGTATTGTGGAAAATTTGGGAGCTTTACCATATCTGTGTTTTCCAAAAGATATAAATTTTGACCTCAATTTCCTTTCCTTTCTTGGACATATCTTACACTCTACGGCATGCCTTGTCAAATGTTAAATTCAAATTTTCATTAAAAATTCATTAGAAAATATTAAATGTACATCCCTGTTTGGAGACACAAGCAATCTAAAACAATTTCCATCTGGATTTGTACATATCTTTAAAAGCCACATGCTCCTGAATAATAGAAATTAAACAGAGAGTAAATCATTGAGTCTAAACTGCATAAGGACTTGAAATTATAGTCATTACCATGTAATACAGTGTACAAGTTTAACAGCACACCTAACCTCGAAATTGTTGGCAGAAATGTATTCTAATCCAAGAGCTGCCACCTTTCTCATGGATGGCTTGGTAAAAATACATGTTCAGGCTGAAAAGCATGTAAGGTTGCTGCATGAAAAGTAGGATGAATGTCTAGTTAAATTTGAATTTAAAATAAATAAACAGCAAGCATATTTTTTAGTATGAACACATCCTAAATATCACACGGACTGTAATCACACCTTAAAAGTATTCATCGTTTATCTGAAATCAATCTTAACTGGGCAACCCGTGTTTTTATTTGCTAAACCTGACAGTTCTGCCACCATAAGGAAGGCTAGGAAAAGCCAAACACGCTGGACTATTTAATGACTATGAGAGATATCAACAATTTATCCATTTATTAGATTTTCTTTCTTCTTCCCCTCTTTTTTCCCTGCTTCCCTTTTTCCTCCCTTCCCACATTCCTTTCATCCATCAGCAAATATCAGTTCTGTTTTCCTACAAACCAGGCTCTGTTTAGCAAAGGAAACACCATAGTGAAGTGACAGGTAAGCCACTTAAGACAGCACACTGCGCCTGGCCTGGTGGCGGGCTCCTCAGCAACATTCCTTCACTTTATTCTCACAAGCAGCCCTACAGAGGTTGATTCCATCACATTGTGGAGGGGAAAAATGAGCCAGAAAGGTTCTTTATGAATTTTCCGAGGTTGCTGCTTATCCGATCCCTCGGATCTGGAAGGCCACAGCCCCATGGCAAGCACCAGGCTAACCCGGGGAATGAACTAATGACCAGGCAGAAGTCTGTCTTTGAGGATCCTTGCAGACACCCAGATGGACAGCTCTAGGGAACACACTCAATAAACACCCAGAGGGACATGCACCCCGCCTGCGAGGCAGAGACAGGAAGGAGCGATTCGGGAGCACTGGTCCTTATGGTGGCTTCTAGCCTCAACCCACCAGCCTATAAATCACACCCTACTTCCTTATCTGTAAAATAGAATCATAAGACAGTTGTAAGAATTAAGTAAATACACGGCACACACACACACACACACACACACACACACACAGAGCACATTGTAGACGGTCTTCTGGGCTCTCACGGTGCCCTGTTGCATTCCCGGAAGTGTGTAGGATTCAGTCTTCTTGCACTGACTCAGCTTGACACAGCCACCTTGAAAATCTCCACTGCCATTTGGATGCAGTGACAACAACCACAAAGCTGTCCCTCCCTGACCTCTTTGCACAGGCCTCCTTTTTTTTTTTTAATTTTATTTTTTATATTTTGGCCAAACTAGGGATTGAACTCAGACCCTTGCGCTTGCCAGGGAAGCGCTTATTCCACTGAGCCATCTCCCTAGCCATAGAAATGAATCTTATTTTTTTTATTTTATTTTTTATAGGGGCCTCCTTTTGTACACACGTACCCTGAAGCTCAGAAGTTTCCTGACTTGTCCACGACCCAAGCAGTGAGCAGAGGTGGGGTCTGAGCGCCCTGGTCAGCACCTGGCTTCTTGCTTTCTTGGCTTCCCCTCTTGCCCATGGTTTCTAAGTACCATCTGGGACCACACGTATCTTCCCCCAACACTTCAGAGGAAAAGCTGTAAAACGTGGATAAGAATTGAGAAGAGAGAGAGGCTGCCCTGGGCCTCTTAGTGGCTCGGACTGTAAATCAAAACACAGTTATGCATCACCTAATGGCAGGGGTACATTCCGAGAAATACATCCTCGATGTGATTTCATTGTTCTGCGAACATCGTTGTGTACAATCTCGACAGCCATGAGCTCATCGGCTGATATAATCTTATGAAGCCACCAAGGTACAGCGAGTCCAGCACTGGCCAAAAATTCATTATGTGGCACGCGACTGTGTTGTCACGCAGGGGCCTGGGGCATCAGTGTGCTCGTAATTTTAATTCCCTGTTCGTTCAGGTAATTAGGCAGTACCTTTACCCTACAATTGTCTAACCAAAGCATGACCCACATTCCAATGAAAATAGTTCCATCCTCCTGAATCTTAGGAATTCATTTTAAGGAAGAAAATGAGAAACAAGAAAACAGGGTCAAGTAGCAGACTCTGGCATTTCTCAAGCAGCGAGAAACGAACGTGTCATCTTTCTTCATGTTTGTTTTTGATCCCAGAAATCTGGCTTAAGTCTCTGTGTGTGTCGAGGCACCTTGGTCCCCGTGGTACCTTCCCCCTCATTTAGACTTTTGAATGCTCAATCCTGACGTGTATAATTTGGTGCTTTTAATACAGAGTAACATTATTTTTCATTTACTCCAATCTGCCTTCAAGTATCATCTTTTCATCTAACCAGATGCAATTCCTTTTTTATTTTTTTTTCTTTCGCTAAATTGAAAATCCATGAGCGACAGGGAGTGCGATGTTTTAATTAGCTCATATTTTTATATGGATTTATGTCTTTAAAATACATTTGTGTAATTCTTCAGCTAAATTAAAAACGTCTTTCTGCGAAAGTGAGGAGGGGAATATAAAGAGCTAAATTGTGTCATTAGCTTAGGTAGATGAGGTGGAGGACGGACTCTAGCGGAGGGATGCTCGGCTGCCGGCGCCGCTCCCTGGGCTGATTTTGAACTCGCCCTTCCTGTAAGCAAGTCTTTCTTTAGAAAGGCGTCTCAGAAGGGCTGGAGGAGGAATTTTTTAAAGTCCCCTCGCAAGTAAACAAGCGGTACCTGCAGCGAGCCGATCTGAAACCGACCCTGCCGCCCAACAAAACGGAAAAATAGGAGTCCTAATGATAAACAGTTTTCTCCTGCATTTCTCTTTGTCTTCCTTTTAACTATCAAGTTTAAAGCTTTCCACGACGCGTTTTTTTCTACTTTATAGGAGACAAGTGACATTCCGTGGTAAGTGGGAGCAGAGCCGTGCAGAACTGAAATCTCTCTAATGCACTGACACTAACTTGCCCTCTATTGTTGGAAATGAGCAGGCGCTCATGATTGTTCATCAAACGACTCCTAATGCAGTTAAAGCATTCAGCTATAATTTCTCCTTGCATTTATAATTACTGTCATAGACTGCACACCTCGGTGAGCAGATTAAAGCTATAAACTATTTAGCCGCGGCTCCACGACGGGAACTTGATTTGTCTGGCAGGAGTTATTTGTTAGGGAGCTTGACACTTCACATAAAAATGACTCAACTTGATGAAGAACAATGCGGTTTTAGCAATGCGGGGATTTTAAATCAGTCACGAGGCCACACCCTGCAAGAATCACGGGGCAGTTTGTTAAAGGATATGTAGGCCACGGAGATAAGGGGATGCAGCGAGGGCATCAAAATAGAACGGGATTGGGTGTGCAGGGCTCTTTTCTGGAAGAGGGGGCGTTGGTTGCAAATCGGTGCCTGTCAGCTGCCCGGTGCAACCTCGTGTAAATGGTACAGGAGGCTTGCTAGGTGGGGAGGCGGGGTGCTGCGGCCCACGGCACCGCACATTGGGTGGTTTTTAAGAAGCCCGAGAGCCCAAAGCCCAGATGCCAGCGTGATGTGGGAAGTGACAGCAAGGATTTGATTTTTTTTTTCTGTGATATTCATGTATTTCTTTGCTGCCTGCAGGAGACACGTGATGTATATGGACCTGGAGAGTGTCCGTTGTGTTGATTCTTTGCTGTTGGCTATGTAATTAAATGAAAAATAGGTCGATGGCAGCTAAGGTATCTTTCAGATGTTGGTACAGTACTCAGTGACCAAAACCTGAGCAGGTTGTAGGCAACTTTGATTTGCTACGGAATCACCCCCCCCCACCTACCCATACCTCACTGCTATATATATATATATATATATATATATATATATATATATATGCATTTAGGATAAAGATCGTAGAATATTTATGGACGGTGAGTGACAAGTGCTCAAATATTAGGAGTCACAGATACCAGTGCTCCAAGGCCAGTGGGTGACACCAAGGGCCCAGTAGACTGGGCAGGGGCTACCGCATGTGAAAAGTTGGGGACTCTGTGCAGCTTCAGGAGTCTTCCAGAGAAGCAGGAGCCCCCTGTCTTTGTGGGAAGATCCCCAGGGTCCATACAGAGAAGTTCCTATTGGTGTATTCTGATCTGGTTTTGCTTTTATTCTGTTGTTGTTTTAAACACTCTTCAATGTAAATAAAGCATGTCAGGGACCAGATTTAACTCCTGAAACACCAATTTGCAGCCTCTAAACCTGGGTCGAGCCAAGGGGAGACACCAGCAGGGCTTCCTGGTATTCTTTGTCCCCCCTCCTTCTCCGTCTGCTCCCCCAGGCCTGGGGCCTGGTCCTTACGTTTGGCCCCCAGCACCAATTCCTTGAAGGGGCTCGGTTCTCGTGGGGAAATGACGCTCGGCTCTCCTGACTTCATCAAGCTGTTGCTGGACTGAGCAGGGAAGCAGGCCGGGCTCCTGGAGGGTGCCCACCACCCAGGTTTGCCCAGGACTTAGCAAGGAAGCTTTTGATGACTTGAAGCTGAGACCAGAAACATTCCTAACAAATGGACAGGCTGGTCACTTGCTTCTGGATAGTCTTCTTCCTTTTGCTGACGCTGCTCTTGCTCCAGGGCATGAGATTCATGGCTGGTGGAGCTGGCGAAAGGGCTTCTGGGCTCTAAACCTCTGGGCCTATAGTATTTGCTGAAACCTCAAAACAAATCCACAGAGTAGCTATTATTCGCTTTCTAGAGGTGAGAAAGTGGAAGCTCAAAGAAGGCACCTCAGATTCAGGACTCCGATCCCCGTAGTGAGTGGCAGGACCACCACTCCCTGCCAGACCCGCAGGAGTCTGAGCTGCTCCTCACGCCGTGCTGGCCGGCAGCACCCACCTCCTCTCCTGTGTCCGTGTACACTGAATGCTCAGCGTGGCCAAGTGTGGTGCTTCTGAAGTGCGTAGTTTTCCCCTACCAGCTTTTTAAAAATAGGTATCATCCGTCCTTAGTTATGATTGTTGCAAAGAGCAAGAGCTCTCTGCATGCCCAGAACACTGGCACAAAACCTGGGTACCTCCCCCCCCATGAGAAAGTGGGACACCCCTCGTCTCTGAAACTGCACCAGCTTCAGTCCCTGTACCCATGTACTCTTGCACACTACCCAGCACACGTGCCAGTAGGCAGAGAACGGAGTCGACCAGATGCTTCTGAGTGAAGTCACCCCCAGTGATTGCTCCAAGACTCACGCAGACCTACGAACAAAGGTGGCCTCTCCTCCACTCAGTCGCTGTATGGTGAAGCACTTCTTGGGTGGCTGCTGCAGTTCAAGGGCCATAATCAGGGCAAGCAAGTCCCAGAAGCTGGATTCTTGTCACCAGAGAGACAGGCAAACAGATGTATAAAATGTCAACAAAGGGGGAAAAAATGGGATGCTGGCTTTCAGAGAGCTCGGGGAAGACCTCGCGCAGAAGATCCTGGCCCCCCACCCTCCCAACCTGGGGGCTGAATCCAGGGCTTCGCATCCAGCTATGTCCCTAGTACTTTTATTTTGTGAGACTGTGTCACTAAATTGCTAAATTGCACAGGCTGGGATTGAATTTACCATCCTCAAACCTCAATCTCCCAGAGTGCTGGGATTAACAGGCGTGCACCACCGACTGAAATTTCACTGACAATGGAGCAGTATTAAGAGGTGGGCTCTCTTTGAAGAGGTGACTTGGATTAATGCTGAGGTCAAGGGATGAGTTTGTTACCACATGAAGAAGTTATGGTCAGTTATTACTGGCATGAGTTGTGGAGGGAGGGTTGTTATCCCTGGAGTGATCATGGAAGTAGTTGGCTATTCGGTGTCTGTTGTAGTAGGAGTGTGACTTAACCAGGAGTGGCTCAGGCAGACCAAGAGCGAGTTATGTCAGGAGGCAGTCAAGTATCATGGGAGCGAGTTACCGTGGGAGTTGGTCAGGTATCGCGAGAGTGAGTGAATTCTTACAATAGTGGGTCAGATATCATAATAGTGCATTTCTTCTTTTTTTTTTTTTTTTTTTGTATTTTAGCGAAGGGTCTACTGGGTGTTCAGGGTCTCACTACTACATTGGACTCATAGTGATCCGCCTGTACAGCCTCCCAAGAGCTGGGATTACAGGCACACTCCACCATGCCCAGTCTCAATCACTGTCCCAGTGCACCCTGGTGGCAGGGCCAGCATGGCAGGCCCAAGGATCGAACCCCCAACCCCTGAGCCTGCTTGCAGGTGCTTTAATCTGCTGAGCTATTTGGCCG
>NDGN011480096.1:0-12429 GCA_002564285.1 Tympanoctomys barrerae
TTGATCAGAAAGTTTGGGACACCACTGAGTTACAGGATGTTACAGTACAGGTTCTCTTATGTCTTCACTGGTCTTGAAGGGCTAGGGCCAAACTGTTGACTATCCTAGTAGTCCTTCTTTTTCTCTAATTTTTGGTCTACCAACTTAAGTTCTTAACCATCCAGAAGAGAAGCTTAATGACATTATCACCCTATAACAGAGGCAGTTGAGCTTAACATCACTATCTGTCTGAGTATCAAATGCCTTAGACATAACATGCAACAGGTGTTTTCCATCACTTACTGATATTCTAAACTTTAAATCCCTATAGAATATGAAAAAAATAATTGCATGTTTTTACACATAAAGTTAGAAATCAAACCATATTCAACATTGCCTCAGGACAATCCTATGATTTTTTTCTTATTTCTTGTTTTCTTTTATTACCTTTCTTTAAAACAAACACTTACTTGAGAGAGAGTATAGCAATAACTGATGTGACATTAGAAGCAGTAGACATTCAGAAGACCAGAATGATAGGTATTCTAAGCATGGTTTTAGTATTACACATTGCTAGTGTCAGTGTAGTTGCTTAGTTCACAGATATCAGCATGTGTAATTAGTCTGGGTGAGAATTCTACCAATTAACTGCTAGTTTCAAAAACCTGATGGAGAGTCTTAGGACCATTGCCTTAAGCATCTTGTGTATATAAGTGTATGGCTTTGCCCCTGCCATGTTTCCTAACTTTTCCCTTCACTCTCGATATATTTTTACATTAAAGAAATAAATCAAAAAAGTTCTCACATACTTTTATTAATTAATTTCAATAAATTCTATTTTTCTAGTTAATTAATTAATATTTTAGGGTTCTCATACAAGAGAAAATGTGTGTTATTTTAACTTTGTGAATTGGGCTTATTTTGCTTAACATGATGGTCTCCAGTTCCAGCCATTTCTCTGCAGATGACATGATTTCATTCTTGTTTATGGCTCAGTAATATTCTGTTGTATGTATACACTTTTTTCTTTATCCATTTTAAATAATGCTTAGTTATTTTCATTTAATGTATCAATAGAGCTGTACTGGAAATTTTTAAAGAAACATCATGTTTTCTGTTTAGCTGATACACTAATTACTTGATCCCCCAAACGGCAGATACTAAAGGGGAAGTTTCAGGAAGCAGGGCCTTGCTTGTTTTTGCATCACTGTAACCCAGCCTAGCACGTGGGAGGGTTCAATAAACATGAGTATGCAAGTCCCCTGAGTTGCCACGAACAACTCTAGAACTCCTGGAACCCAGAGCTCCCAGGCACGGTGCTCCCTTGAAGCAGAGGAAGCTTTTGCCGAAACAGTAAAAATCACAGAAAGTGAAGTCCTGTGGTCTTGCCCAGATGTCTCCACATCTGCCATCCAAAAGCCACATTTCTGTCTAGTGTCCTGTGTACTAAAACTTTTGCTACGTGTCAATTAGTATGCCAAATTCTAGGGACACCAAGATAAACGGAGCACTGTCTGCTCTCAAATGACTCAGCATGTGGCAAGGCAAAGAATGCTTTCTTAAAGTAAAATGTTAAACAACCCATGTGTTAAATTTTGGAGCCAGCTAAACCAGCGTTTTATTTAAAAAATATGTCTGAGGAGCCCATCTGTGTGGATTATCCTTCTGTGTGCATCTGCATTTCCCAAATCTTCGGTCCCTGAACAGCACATAGACAGCTATCACCCACTTGGGCCCTACCTGGTTGGGCCAACTCTGTGGTTCCTTCTCCTCTCTTTGCCCTTTCCATGCCCCAGCTTCACATCTCCAGAGGCAGACCTGCAGTCTTCAGTGAGCACAATCGCCGGCACCAGTGGTCTTTTCCATTCTATTTGTCACAGAAGGAGCTTGCATTTCATGAAGACTTCACTTCTTGAAGCTCCATTGCTGGTTTAGGGAAAGGGCACCTCTCTAGCAGAGTCCCAGGGAAGCTTTAGGCTATGATTAATGTGCCCAAGGGAGTTCTTCTGTTTAAAAGCACTCAGATTGATGAACCCAGGTATTGTGTTCCACTTCCTGCCTCCTATTGGGGGGATCAACAGGACAAGGACTTGCCCAACATGGGAACTCAGAATATGGGATGAAAATAAAACCAGAGATAACTAACATCTTCCCTAGTGCTGAGACTTTGTCTTTAGGGTTCTTGACAAATGACCATAGAGTTGATAATTCTGATAGAGGACAAAGAGCTCTCTCTTGGAGAATGTCATTGCTAATATTGAGCTCTCTAGTTTGTTAGAGAGTTTCTAATAGAAAGTTGTATCAGTCCCTTTCCCATGGCTCAGGTAAAGTATTCAGTATCTGTAATTTAAAGGAAGAGAGATTTATTTTGTCTCATGGTTTTAGGGGGTTCAGTCCATGATAAGACTGGCTCCAAGGCAGGAATAGCATGGTGGGAGGGCATGGTGGAGGGCAGCTTCTCCACCCATGGCAGCCGGGAAACAAGAAGGGAGAGTCTGGGGACACATATACACCTGTCCAGACCACACCTCTGGTGACCTGGCCCCCTTGCTAAACATAGCACCTTGAGCTATGGGCTCAGCAATCCACAGATGGGTACAGCACAGCCATGATACGATGGCTTTACAAAAGCCCCAGCTATGAGAACAGGACACTTTGGGGGACATTTCAGATCAAAACCATGACAAACTCTGTTTTGTTTAGAGTTACAAATCACTCTCCCTGCCACTTCCTTACATACCTCCTGCCCTTCCTGCTACATCTACTCACTCTTCCTGCATCTCCCATCTTTGTACTAAAGCAAAGCCACTTATTCCTGCTCCCTCACAACACCTTAGATATTTCAAGCTAAGAAGACAGTTTCTTTCTCTTCCCTTCTCTCTTCCAAACTGAACACTGGCAGAGCCTTTACCATCTTGTATCTGGCCTGGTGTCTGGAGGCCTCAGTACCTCACTGCACTTTTCTAGATTTACTAGTGTGTGTTAGGATGTATGCTGATCACCACGCTTTGAAGTGAGCATCATGGTTCAGATGCCTTGTTGCTCTGTAGTGAGAATGTAGTTGGCTCTCTCCAAAACTTATGTCAGATTGTGACTGTCCTTGTGGCTGTGCTAGGACACAAGGCCTGAGAGGAGTGCATTAAGAGGCACTCAGGCCTTTTTCTTGTGAGTGACCCCATCCCCCATAGTACTGGAGACTGAAAATCCAGGACCTGCCCACTAAGCCACATTCCCAGCCTTTTACTTAAGACCGGATCTTGGCACATTGCCTAGGCAGGACTAGAACTTTCAATCCTGTCTCAGTCTTTCAAAGTACTGGGATTACTGAGTGCATTCTTGCTCTTTTGAAACTAGGGAAATTACTGAAAAAGTGAACTGTTATAAAAACAAGTCCACCCTCTATGTGTTGTATTTTGTGTGTCCTCTTCCTTCCTTGAGGTGAAGCCGCCAGATGCCCTCAGCAGACTGTTGCTCGTATTTATTATCTGGGTGCTGTATTTGTACTTAAAGGAGCCTGTAAGCACATGAGCTTTTTAAAGCAACCGGATCACTCTAGTGGATCGCATAAGCCTTTTGCAAAACAAAAACAAACCACTCCAGATGTTTTAGAAATAGGAATTGCAATTAAACCAGGTCTCTCTCGTTATGCTACTGCGCAGTCAATTTGAGGACTCATATGTTGGCACAATACAAACCATATTGGCATAGGGCATTGTTTACTTGAGATTAGACCCAAGCTAGTTGTGGTTTGTCCCACCAATCAAAGCCCCACCTCTCTATCCCTGCACGCCAACCGGAATGTGAAGTCTCCAGCTTCAGTGGCTCTACCTGGACTGAGACAGCATCTCTGCTATTTTTTATTCTGCCAAGCAAAGAATTTAGGAGAAGGCAATCCCAATTAATGTTTGTTGTATGACTCAGTGAAAGAATGCATCGTACAACACTTTACCAGCAATGACTGTTCATCAAAACAACTCAAGGTTGCAAATACTCCACTTGTATGTTTTATATTCTAGCCATTGAGGGTTTTGTCATACAAAGAACATAAGTTCATTTTATTCATAAAAAAATTCCCATACATTCTGGAGAAACTTCAGCAATTTACTCCATTTAAAAAAAAGGGGGCTGGGGAACAGAACTTGTCATAATAACTTACTTGCTAGAACTCCTCTCAAAGCACACCAGGATATGAGTATTATCTTCCCGATATGCTGGCATAAAAAGACAGAAAAGCCGATTGAGCATAATCATAGCCTCTGGCACTAGCAATTTAGACATAATCAGTACGGTCAGAGCTGCGGCTTTGAGCACTTGTCCTTCAAGGGCTTGGGGACCAGGCATGAGATAGGAACATTCTTGCACATTGCTGAAACCAGGAAATACACACAAGGGGGGCAGCTTTCACTATTCATTTCTGGATCTGTAATTATACAGCACTTCTTTTCCTTTTGCATCTTGCAGCTTCTAGTAACATGTCCTGACATTAGGAACCCTGGGTGCACTGGTTTACTGTTATTTCACTGAGACCTATAGTCATTGGCCCCAGCCTTGGATGCCTTTGAATTAAAAAACCTTGAAGGAAAGGCTGGTAACTTCTGGGTGGGGTGATGTTTACACTCCTCAGAACCCTTGCCCAAGTTAGAACAACCACCACATCAGGTCCAAAGTCCCCTACTGTGCCAGTCAGGGTTCACAGGGGAGCAGGACACACAACTCACAGAATTACTTTACAATATTCACCCAAAGAGTCAAATACAAAAGAGTGCAGGAGATCTGCCCGCATGGTAGAGACCTAAGATATCCAGCTGAGGCCCTGGACCCCATGGCAATGTCTCATGCAGGTCTGTTTCATGGATCTGTGCTGAGAAAGCCCAAAGGTCAGTGGTGGAAGCTAGAAAATCTGTGCCAGGGGACAAGGAAGCTGTGCCAGCGAGCAGAAGGATGCACGTTAGAGCCAGAAAGTGATGCTCAGAATAAGAACCAGAGCTCTATAGAAAATAAGCACAGCCATCCTCAGGGACAGCAAAGACTGTGGTCCTCTGATGATGAGAACAGCTAAGTTCATATCCAAAAGAAAAAGAAAAAAAAAAAAAAACAAAAAACAACCCCGCATGACAAGCTTTTCCAGGAGAATCAATAGCCCACCATCTTCCCCTCTAGTTCTCCTTTTATGCTGTTGGCAACAGTCCTCAGGCGGGCCTTCCACACCCAGCACCACGCTGATTCAGTTCAGCTGGTGGTGCAAGTTGACCATTAGTTTGCCCACCACACCTATCATTCACATGAGCCATACAGTGGCCTGCCTGTCTTCAGGTGTCTGCAGAGGCTGCTCCCTCTGAGAAGGAGAGGCAGGCAGGTGTTCTGCAAGGTAAATAGGAAGGAAGAAACACTCAGAGAGCAGGAAAATGGATCGGCTCAGTGCCCAGAAGAAATCAAACTGGCAAATTGTTGCACTTTCCAAGCCACCCAGCTTCTCCAAGACATGGAATAAGAATGCTCAATATCTTGGCTACTGGGGATAGATAGGTAGCTTCTTTTCCTCTTCAATGAAACTTTCCTAAGTCCTAGAGTCTGAAGGGCATTTGTAAAAGATATATTGAATTTTAAAAAGATATATTGAATCATTAAATTGAAGTAACACTTGTACTGAGTGGCACTCAATGATCCTTATTAAAAAGAAAGCCATGAATTTAATAATAATGTATTTACACAAGGCATAGTGATGCGTAACTGAATCCCACCTACTCAGGAGGCTGGGGTGAAAGGATCACAATTTGAGTTATCCTGGACAATTTAGCCAGACTCTGTCTCAATATAAAATAAAAAAAAGCTCAGTGGTAAAGCACTGTTTAGGAAGGTAAAGGCTTTAGGTTTTATCTCTATCAGAGAGGGNGGAGAGAAGAGAGAGAGAGAGAGAGAGAGAGAGAGAGAGAGAGGAGGCAGAAAGAAGAAGAAAAATAAGAAGGGGAGATGAGGTGGGGTGGGCGGGGCAAAGTGGTGTGGTACGGATGGGCATGGTGACACTAACCATAGTGGGGGTTCATGCTCATAGTCCTAGCTACTTTGGTTGCTGACACAAGAGGATTACTTGAACCTAAAAGTTCAAGATCAGCTTAGGCAACAGAGCAAGACTCAGTCTCAAAAAACAAACAAAAGTAAGTAAATAAATAAATAAAACCCAAATGTACCTTGGCTTTCTGCTCTCTGGAGCTTCCTTGCATGCCCTGGAGGTGATGGGCATGCTGAGCTGCTAGGGAGAGGGGCTGATGCACACTCCCTGGATGCTATGTCTCTGAACAGCTAGCCACCCTATGCACTTTCTCCCATCCCATTGACTCCTGGGGTTCTGTATTCTGGCAAGGCAAGGTTTATACAGCTAAAATTGCACATTTTAGGGGGCTGGTGAAATAGCTCAGTGGACTAGAGCATCTGTTTAGGCAAGCTTAGGCAAATGCAGGGGCCGTGGTTCCATCTCTGGCACCACATGTCATGCCTATAATCCCAGCCTTGGGAAGGCTGAAAACGGAAGGGTCACTACGAGTCCAAGCTGCATAGTGAGACGCTGTAACAACCAAATACATTTTTTAAAGTCCAAAAAAAAAAAAAATTGCACGTTTTAGAGTCAGCTGCATGTGGACCAAAATCCCACTGACCACTTTCCAGGTAGGATGTCATTAGCAAGACATTTGGCACCAGCTTTTCCTATTGCAAAATGGCAGTCGGACCACCTCCCAGCTGTTGGCAGAAGTGAACGTGTAGGTGCTCTGTGTGGCCTGGCACCCAGCAGTGTGACACCATCCCTCCCTATTCACCAGGTATATGTTCCAGGACCACCCAGCAGTGCTTGAAACTGCTGATCTTACCAAATTGTATTTACAGTAACTTTTTCCTGTGCATACCTATATCTGATGTTTAATTTATAAATTAGTTACCATGAAGGATTAACAGCAGTTATGATAAGGCAGAACATTATAATAATATAAATTGCAGTAAAATTGTCAGCCTCCCTACTCTTATGCTTGGGGGACATTACGAAGTAAAATAAGGGTTATTTGAACACAAGCACTGAGGTATTGTGGAGACACCCTAAAAACCAAAATGTTAACTGAGGAACTAAGAGGCAGGTAGCACATGCAGCATGGGAACGCTGGACAAAGGATGATTCACAGCCCAAGCAAGATGGAGCAGGATGTCCTTCGGCAGAGTCCATCATGCCACTCAGGATGGCAACAATTTAAAACTTATGAATTGTTTATTTCTAGAATGTTCCATTTAATAAGTTTAGACTATGGGTAATTAAAACCACGGAAATACTCTAAACACTGGGAGGGGCAGCTATGCGAAAATACTTTTTAAAAAAGAATTAACTACTGTGTCATTCTTAGAGTAGAAGTTGAGACCAAATGTATTTTTTGCTAAGATAAAGCTATTCCCAAGAGCCCTGAGTGTGTTCCATGAGATGGCACTGTGCATTTGACCTAGCATTGTGCCTCACGGGCTGCACAAAAGAGAAGAACATTTCAGCGTCAGCTGCTCTCCTCTGGGTGTTCTTGCCTTGCAGAATTCCAATCATTAGGAAATT
Organism: Tympanoctomys barrerae; assembly: GCA_002564285.1. Lineage (NCBI taxonomy): Eukaryota > Metazoa > Chordata > Mammalia > Rodentia > Octodontidae > Tympanoctomys > Tympanoctomys barrerae. The sequence continues at coordinate 7,562 of NDGN011480096.1, forward strand.
GAGCTGTCAACAGACTCATTCTTCTGGACTACAGGAAAATTTTCTTGAAATTGGTTGTTAGAATCTACAAATGAGTCCACAACATTGTATTTTTGTTACTATTCTCAAAATCCTCTGATGCCAGTCATTGTTACAAGTGCCATGTCAGGAGGGTGTGCCTTGAGCATCTGCCCCCCTCTGACTCGGCTGCTTTTTGGAGAGATACAAAACTGCCTGGTGAACCATGCAGCCAGGGCTGCAGTGAGAGAGAGGAGAGACCTAAGTGGACTGCAGCCCCATGACTCCTGCTGTCCTGTCTGTTCCAGGCTAAAGAGATCTGAGAGGAACACGTGGAGGTTATTGTCAGTTACTGAGTCAATTATTAACAGGAAGTGAAAAGAGAAGTATGCCTGGGACTAGACTGAGGGAGGTGTATACTATGGGGACGGGAATGGAAATACAAAGGGAGGGAGGAAGGGAGGGGGGAGAGAGGGAGAGAGTAGGAGGGGAGAGAAAAGAGCAGAGGAGCAAGGGAGAAGGAGAGAGGGGGAAGAGGTGAAGAGAGAGAGAGAGGTGGAAATGTGGGATAGAGACAGAGAGAGAAAAAAAGAGGTAAGGAGAAGCAGAGATAAAGAGGCACAGAGAGAGACAGAGACAGGATTAGACAGGAAGAGACACAATGAGAGACAGAAACACAGAAATAGAGATAAAAAGGGATAAAGACAAAGACAGTGGGCGCGGGGAGGGAGCCCCTCAAGAACTTAGATCTCATCTCTTTAAAACATGGCCCGAAAGGCTAAAACTGGGAAGGGATGAGGGAGGATCTCGTTTCTTTACTGGTCAGAGTCTTTCTCTCTAGATGTGGATGTGCTGAAGCAGGTTCATCCTGAGTTGCAAACACTCCCATTTCTTGCAGCCACAAACCACGAATCAGAAGGCCTGCCAAACAAGGTGAGGAGACACATACCATGTGCCAGCCCAGCTGTCCAGCGCCAGAAGGACCCAGCTGCTCATCCCTATAAAGGAGAAGGTGGGGGTATCCAGAGGCCCAGACTCCCTGTAGCACCAGGGACATGCAGTCAGGCAGGGACACAGACCTTGGCAGACCAAGGCTATAACTCCAGCGCCCACGATAACAACCAACCAGGGAAACCACTCATTTACCTGGCTACTGAAAATAACACCCATAATTACTCCTCACTTCCAGACTTCCCTGCTCACAACAGCTGCCAGGCCCTCAGGCCCTCTGGATGCCAGGCTGGGTGTTGATCTCTCCCTGCCTGAGTATTTCCTTTGGACCCCTTCCTGACAGATGGGAGAGGGGCTCCCACAAAAGGCCGCTTTCCTAGAACAGCTGAGCAGGGCATTAGCTCATCCACGGCTGGAACTGGGGAGAGAGCAGCAGTATCCCCAGTGTAAAGGGAGGGCTCTTTGATGCCAATGCCCATCTTCACTCAGTAGTTTCATTTGGACTGAAAACAGAGAAGATCATATTCCCTCCAGCAAAGCTGGATTTAGGGACATCTGGTCATCCTGTGGCTGACTGCACAGGCGGGAGAGTGAAGTAGTAGCAGGTTCTCAGAGAGGATGCTGCTCCGAGCTGGTCCTCGCCGTACCCTGTAACTTTGCTAGCAGCAGAGAAGACAGGTGCTCTTGGTCTACACATGGTGTTTCCTGCACTTCCAGCTCCACCTGGAGTAATGTATTTATACATTGGATTAGGTGGTCTCTACAGAGAGAACAAAGTGCACCTAGATATGGGGAATGTGGTGGGATTCCTTCCTTCCTGATGCTCTTTGGTAGAGCTGCAGCTTTAAGGATGAGGGCTCAGGTAGGATGATAAAGATGGGCAGCCTGAGCCCCCAGGGGTCCTGGGCTGCAGTGAATAGGACTAGGGATGAGATAGCAAGGAGTTAACAAAGACAGCCATGACCAGTCCTGGCAAAATCCCTCCTCCCTCTATGGTCCTGCTCTTGGCTCCAGGACAGGCTCACAGAACACTGTGTGCCCCATGGAGTCCTTGGTCCTCTCGCTAGTGGTCATCCAGAGCCGACCTTGAGTTCCTGCCATTTGGGAATAAGATGAGTCATTTAATACAGAAACAATCCAGTGTCTGGCCTCAGATCTGCCACCTGCACTGGCTCCCAAGGGTCAGGAGGCAGAAGCTCCTGGCCTAAGTATAGACCTCTACTCCACCAGTCAGTGGGTGAGGTTCTAAAATAAGGTCAACTCATTTTGAATGTGCCTACCTCAAGGGTCCTTCACCATGATGTCTCTGTCTATGCAGGAATGTGGTTATTGCTTAGCAAATGATAAGTCTGTGGACCAGTGCTTCTGAAAATAGGCCTCCTGTGATGGCCACAGAGCTTCCTTTGCTTTGGACAATGGGCAGGAGGCAGTGGTGGAAAGGCTCCAGCCTGGACCCAGGAGAGATGCACAAAGACATCTACTTCAGAGACTTTAGCTTTGCAGGTGAAAGTGAGGAGACTGGGATGGTGTGTGCTGTGGCAGCCGGAGCTAGGAGGTAAGGGTCTGTGATCCAGTCGGTCTTCCACGCTGCTCCTTGTACACACACCTCCTGGAGCCTAACATGATTCTGGAGTTTAGAGAGCTGAGTGGTTTTCAGACAGTTCAGTCTCAAAGCACTTCCAGGCCTGGGGCAGTTTAATGACCTTGCAGAGACGAGTCTGCCCCTGTGATCCTCTAGCTCATAGAGGTTGCCAACTGTCAGAGGGGAGAAACCACTACCTTTTCCTCACTTGTGGCTAGGTACAGGACCGAGGCTTCTCTAGAAATAGGCAGAGTAACAAAAGTTTTATACAACACAAGTTCCTTCAGAAATGAAGACCCTGAAATAAAGAGAAACCTGCATGCTTTTATGATCAAGTTTAATAAAGGATTAGGTAGCAGTGCAGAAGTCTGATCCGGCGGGAGAGGCTCTCCGCCACTAAAAGTGTCTTTTCCCTACCTCTATCAGGTTAAGTGAGGGAGCGGTAGTAGGCCGGAGACTCTGTAAGCCTTTTAGCTTCCTCTCTGTGCCCCTGTGTCTTTGGAGAAAGGAACATTTCTTTCCTCTAGGTGTGACTCACATGGAGCTCTTTTGACTATATTGAAAGGAAGGCGCAGAAGTCTTGAATGGCCTGCTTCAGGGGAAGTTCACGATAAAATCAGACAGTCCTTCTGCCTCTGATGTTTTCTCAGATGCCATGGTGCTACATTTGAGCCCCATTCACTAGCCATCGTGGTGGAGGTAAATCTATTGTAGCCAAGATTAGCATAAAACTACTCCAGGATCTTGAGACAGACACGTATCTGCCCAAACACAAACGTGTGGCAAAGAGTGGGAGCTAGAAAGGCTTCAGAAAGGCAGTCATGTTTAGGCTGAAGCAAAACGGGTATTCTCCAATCAAACTAGGAGATAGAAATATCAAATTCTGAAGCAGAGACCACAAAGGATGATTGTCAGGCAGGGAAGGAGTGGCTCTTGGTTACTTCACAGTGGCCCTGCTTGCGTAGGCAGTTGCCAGCCTGGGAGCACAGAGCAGGGAGGCATGTGGGAACACACCCAGTTCAGCATCTCTTTCTGGATAAGCAAGCTGAGGCCAAAGAAAACCGAATGAGTTTTCTAAGCAGGGTAGCTAGCTGGCTGGTGAAGAGAAGCATGATTGTGACAAAATCCTATTATGAGGACACCACCTAACACACATCTTGAGGAACACCTGCAATGTTTTGTCTGCCTCTACCACTTCACCCGATACTGTATCTGTATGAAAATAAGTTTTGTCAGGCTAATCAGTTTTCCATTATGATAACAAACATCGGAAATAAGCTTTTATGAGAGAAGATTCATTTTAGCTACACTTTGGGAGGTTCCAGTTCATGAGCAGTGGTCCTGGTTGCTTTGGGCTTCTGTCAGATAATCTGCCATGGTGGTGGTGTAAAATGGAGCAAGACCACCCATCTCACGGGCAAGAAGCAAAAGAAACAAAGAGGAAGAGGCATCACTGTGCCCATTGATGGCATGGCCCCAGGGTCCTAAGGACTCTCCACTGGTCCTATCTCTTGAAGGTTCCGTCACCTACCAGTAACACTGCCCTGGGGACTAGGATTTTGACCCATGAGCCTTTGGGGGATGTTTAAGATTAGAACTATGGTAAGAACCCTTAGGGCTTTGGAGATAGTCACTTTAAAGGGACTTCACATTCAGCCAAACACACAGAGGTAAGGAAAAGACACTTTTAGTGACTGAGCAAATCTGTCTCTTGAATTTTTCTGCTGAGCCTCTTTGATTACAGAAATAAGTTTACATCAGAAAAAAAATGGAAAAACATCTGTGTCTATAACTAATTAAAAAAGATGTGTGATCAACAAACGCCCTCTTCTCCTACACTCAGGGAAGAGCTCATTACCGTCACTCAAAGGCATCTTGGAAACCTCTCCCCTGGGAGGCTCACTGAGCATTGATTATCTGAACTTGCAGCAGCAGCAGGCCACAGGATTTGTGTTTGTCAGGCAGTTTTACTTGCCTGGTTTGAGGCCCTTTCCAGAGTACAACGCAGGGTTCCAGTCTCCACCCACAACATGGTACTTCAGAGTGCTCCCTGCTTTTTCATGGTATAAAATAAACAGCATCAACCTGCATGTACTTTGCCTCAGACCAACTGGGACAATGACCTCAGAAATAAGAAGCCAAAGAGGCATCCGCAGAGCAGGCCGGGGACATGCTTCCCTGGGTTCAGATTACCAAGGTTTTCCCAAAAGGACAGCTGTTTTCCTTGAGGGCAGTCATCACTCACTGATGGGGACCTTTGACCCTGCTCCCCTATTTGCCATTCATCTGCTGACAGTAATGGTGTGTGACTTCCTGGTGGAAGAGAATTAGGCAAGGA
>NDGN011480107.1:811-16468 GCA_002564285.1 Tympanoctomys barrerae
TTTTTTTGTGGTACAGGGATTGAACTCAGGACCCTCCACTTGCCAGGCAAGTTCTTATTCTACAGAGTGATCTCCCCAGCCCCTAACAACATTTTAAAACATCTTTCTGGGTTCTTTTCTCTTGATTCTCAACATAAATCTGACTAAAAGCCACCAACAATAGCCATGCCACTGCCTCAACATTCTATTGCCTTGAAATTGCTTTTTCAAGATTAATCAGTCATCCATATTTAATATCAGTCTCAGGAAGTCTCTGGAAATGAGCAAAACTCAGACAAACTTTCTCCTAAGCCATAACATATCATCTGGAGTCCAACCAGTGAGTCCTTCCTCCCAGCAGAAACCTCTCCAGCCTGGTCTTTACAGGCAAGATTTCTATCAGCATTCTGTTCTTCTGAGCTCTGACCAGAATGTCTTATGTAGAACAGCTGAAGCTGTTCCAGTGCGTTCTCTGTAGGCAATATCTCTGAATATTTCCTATCTCTTCCCATAAGCCAGTCCCAAAAGCTAATAATCCACATTGTTAGGTTTAGTCACAGCAATAATCCTACTCCTCTGGTACCAATTCTGTCTCAGTTACTCTTTTCTTGTTGCTGGGAAAAAATGCTCAACATCCAAAATTAGGGGAGAAAAGGTTTATTTATCTCACAGTTAGTGGAGGTTTCAGTCCATATACGGCTGGCTCCAAGGGAGAGCAGCACATGAAAGGCAGCAGCAATTCATGGTGGTGGAAAATAGCAAAGAGCAAAAAGAGTGGCAGCAGCTGAGGCAGCTAGCAAGCCTCTTTCCCCTCCTTACATCATAATGCAGATTACCTTCCCCAGAGCAGGTAAAACAGCCACACCTACAATCCCGGAACTAGACCAAGAATTAATCACAAACTTCAGAAGCTGCCCCATGATTGCATGTGGTTTTGGGGAAACAACTAGAAACAAACCATAACAAACTCCAAGCTAAGAGCCGTGGCTTTGATTCTTAATCATGTGAGCTGGGCCTTCGTCATTACTGCTCATTTCTCTCAATCTCTCATTCACCTCTTATTTCTCTAGCTGCTCATTCTGACCTTAGCCCTCTTCTCACTTCTGTTTCCAAGGGACCACCCATTTGTCCTTCCAGCTTCAGCTGCACATCTCCTCTGATGGATCCCACTTTGTATTCATTTCTCCTTTCCCAGGTTACCAAGATCTAGTTTCATGGGGTGTGACCAGTTCAGAAGAACAGAACTTTGTGACTAGAGGGGGCCATGGCCTTCAAATTTAACTTTATACTTGTCACCGTCTTAAAGGTAATAAAAAAGTTGTTTTTGAATTTTGAATTGGTGTTTTGTAAGTTCATAAGTTTGCTGGCACTGCCATAAAATACCCCATACTGAGTAGTTTAAACCATATAAAACTATGTCTCACAGTTCAGAGACTGGAAGTCCCAACCAAGATGCCAGCAAGGTTGGCTTCCTCTGAGTCACAAGGGCAGCCTCCCTGCTTGCTCCAGGCCTCCCTGGAACACCTCCTGCTGCCTTTCATGTGTCCTTCTTCTGTGCTCATGGGCCTGGTATTTCTCCATGTGTCTGTCTTCTTCTAAGAACACCCACTACATTGAATTAGCACCATATAAGAGGCCTCGTTTCACCTTAATTACCTCTGTAAAGGCCCTGGTTCCAAGTACAGTCATTGCTGAGGTACAAGGGTCAGAACCTATGAATTTGGGGGATGCACAACTTATTACAGTGCATGCAGGGTGGTGGTCGATGGAACATGCTATTTGGCCTCAGAGGCTTACCTCATTGGCAGGTCTCCCCGAAATATGTTCTCAGCTGCCAGCCCCCCATCTCTTAGCCTCCCCCAAATCCAGAACTTTCTTCTTCTAGCCCTTCAAAATAATATGGATGCAGGTGCAGAAAGAACTAGAGATTAGCTTCCTTGCCCAGAAGTGGCATGTTTGGACTCAGCATGGCAGGGTTAACCCTTGTACCTATCCCAAATCCAGGTGTTCATTGTACCCTGGCTAACAGCACAGTTCCTCGAAGTTCCTTAGGGTGCATGGGTCAGGCAACAGGCTGCATGAGGGAACCTGACTTCTCTTCCCTGCACCCTTGCTTCGACTTCTGTCCCTGTCAGCCCACTTGGAATACACAGATACAAAAGCTCTTTCCCGCATTCTCAGGGGACGCTGGATGCTGTGAAGCTACATCACAGACCTCTTGTGATTTGTCCCTGCTAATCTTCCCAGCCTCACCCTGCCACCCTCACCACTGAAGTCCTACTGAAGGAGCGCAGCCACCCTCTGCACGCGTTCACTCTTCGTGCCCCCTTCATGCCTTGTATATGCTCTTTCTTCTGCCTATAGGGCAAGCACTTCATTACCATTGTAACAAAATGCGACATGTGTTCAAAATTAAAATCACACATTCTATCTTCTTAGTAAAACCTTACTGCCATCTCTCACTTCCCATCACTGAAGGGGAAACAAGGAGCTCCTTTAGGTCTTTATGAATCTCCTTTTATAAGGATCATAACATACAATGTTTATTTTCTTGTCTGTCCCTTTTACTAGATTTTGAGCAATCCTGAGGGGGCAGCAACAATGTTGTAACCACTGTATGTTCCAGGTGCGGGTGCAGAGTTGAGCACAGCATCTGCACATATGAACCGGTCAAGGGAGTGGTGAAGGTGTGACGGAATGAGGTGGAGCCTGAGCTGATGGTGAAGAGCCTGCATTTTGAAGTCAACTAGCCCTTGGTTTCAATTCTGATTATTATTGTGATTGGAAGGAAATTACTTTTAAATACCAAATTTTCTAATCTTGGAATGGGGCAAATATAATTTACCATGGTGCACACTGTTGGTCAACTCCTATTGGTAGACATCCCCTGTGAGTCTTGTTCCTAGATTTCTGTGAGCTGGACAGTTGTTTCGGAATGCAAAGACAAAATTGAAGGCAGTGAATCTGGATTCTGGCAGATTGGTTTACTATCAACAAAACTGCACTCCCTTTGTGCGAGACGCAACATATTGCAGAGAAACAAAATAAAGTAGGCTTAAGGGAGTTAAAATACGTACCCGACGCTGAAGCAGAAAGGGACAGATGCCATAGTAGTGGCATCCAGCTTTAGGCTGGCGCTCATTTGCAGCTGAACAGGCACGCAGGCGGCCTAGAAGAAGCGCTCTCTGAGATGCTCCTTGAAGGAAAGTTGAAAGGTGTTGCTCCTCTAGGGCAAGAGGAAGTGCAGCCGGGAAACAGCAGAGACACCTAGCAGAAACCTGTGAACGCTGCTGTCTCATTGGTGAGCTCCCTGGCGCTGCGGCTTTGGCTTCTGAAACTAATGATGAGCAGCCCATCTTTTTTACGCAGGCGGCTGCGCCCAGCCCTCTACCTCACGACCCTTTGGTACTCCAGCAGACCAAGATCCCCTGAAGCTGACAGCAAGCGTGGAACCCGTGTGCATCACGGCCTCAGTGCAGCGGTTCTGTCTCTGTGCTCTCGAAACAGTTTTATCATACACTGAGGACACCCAGCGATGACTGTCTCTCAAGGCTGAGAACTTCTACCAGCTCTCCTTGCAGATAGGCAGATGCCATCGTTTATAACTTAGCTGCCTGCAGAGAAGGCATATGCAGCTTAGACACACAACACTACAAAAGTGGTTTCCTATATTTTATTTTATATGTGGGAGTGAAGCTACTTTCAAAGAATCAGGGACTCTGAAGTCGTTTCCAGGGATGTCTTCTCTTGGGGCACCATCCGCCTGCACGTGCCGCGCTTCAGGGTGGTATCTCCCCGTGGCAGAATGGCTGTGACGCAATGATGGCCCGGTATCAGGCTTCTGTGCTTGGACATTCATTTCTGCCCTCGTTTACTAAGGAGCCTGGAGCACTCTTGTAACCTCCCTCCATCACCATTTTGTCTCAGCCTTTTCAAAATGGAACTGGGACTGCTATCTGCCCGATCTGGAACGTAGGAGTAGTCAAAATCTTGGTGCAGGCACACAGCGAGGGCTCTCGCTGCAGACACTGGCCTGATCTGCTTGCTCTATTCCTCTTGTTCTTAGTCTACTGTGACGTATCTCAATCACTCTGTTTACAACTGCCCCTGACTTATGGGAAAAACAAAAAACAAAAAACGAAAAACAAAACTGCCCCTGACAAGCGGGGCACAGTGGCGCACCCCTGTGATCCCAGCACTCAGGAGGCTGGGGCAGGAGTATTATTGCGAGTTCAAGACCAGCCTGGATTACAAAGTGAGCTCAAGACCAGCTTTAACTGCATAGTGAGACCCTGTCTCACAACAACAAGAAAAAGCAAAACTGCCCCTCACCAAACATCCGTTTCCTGCATTCATCTTTGTTTTCGCTGCTGTTTTTGGCTCTCAGTCCGCAGGACTTTACGATTGTCTCACACAGTTCACATTCGTGGACATAAGCTCTAGCAAGCTGTGTCCCCCGTGCCTGGTGCCCTGCAAGGAGCATGGTCCCGAGAAATACTGGCCAGCAGGCAGAAGGGTCAAGTCAAGCCTATTAATTTGAAGCGACCCTGGGCCAGTCCTACCCCTTCAGCGTGCTGTGGGAGCACCTGGGTGACCCCTGGCACCCCATCTGTGGGCAGCAGGCGGGCGCTGAACTTGAGCCCCGCGCTAAGCAGCGCACGGAGGAGGCAGCCCTGGCGGAACTTGTACCCAAGGTTGAGGGTTTTTAGGACGTTCAGGTCAGGCGGCCCCGCTCCCGCTCCTGCTCCCCTGAGCCGGATCCTTTTTCGATCCCTTTCCGTATCCTTTGTAGGCTCGGTGCCAAGCGCACAGGGCAGTGTGAGCAGCCGCGGGCTCTCCTCTCCGCTCCGCATCGTCCTCGCTGGGGTCCGCGGGCGTCTCGGGCGCTCCAGCCCGGCTCTGCGTCCCGCGCCCTGCGCCGCCTCCGCCTCCCGTCGGGAGCGCGCGTCTCCTCCAGCTCGGGCTCCTCCGTCTCGGTCTCCGTCGCCGTCCGCAGCGCCTGGCCCGCAGCCCGGGCCGAATACAGCGGAGCTGGGCCGGGCTGAGCAGCCGGTAAACCCCGGGCGGGACGGGGCGCGCGGCCGAGTGGAGCCGGGGCGCAGAGTGCGTAGCGTCTGGCGGAGGGAGCAGATTTGGGGTTTTTTTTTTTTTGTTTTGTTTGTTTGTTTGGCTGATTTTTTTTTTGTTGTTTTGTTTTTCAGCTTGGCAGGGGAAGGGTGGGGTGGCGAAGGGGTGGCAGGGCAGGAACAGGATTTAGGGGTGCCCGGGAAGCGTGGGGAGACAGAGGACCCTAGTTCAAGCCTTCCCGCAGTCCGCGGAGAGCACGGAAAGAGCTGGAAGCCCCGCGCCCGGCCAAGGTGAGAAACTTTCCCGGCCACGGGGCTGCGTGTGCCCGCGGGGCCCTGGCCCTGGGCGCCGGAGGAACGCGTGGTGCCTGGCGCAGGCGCCGCCCGTTGGTGGGCAGGGGTTCCAAGGAAGCCCTGCTGGACAGCTCCGATGTCTGCGGAGCCTAAGTGTGGTGATCACTGAGGACAGGCAAATAGGGGTTTCGGACAGCTCTTCGCTGTAATGATACAGGGAGGCCTTCTCAAAGTAGCTTCCCTGGAAACCTGTTTCAGGCTTGGTGGTTTCCACCACGTTTCAGATGACAGATTCTGGGATTATTACACTCAGTTAAATCCGACGTCAAAAATCAGTCAGTGACCTTTTGAAAGCAAAAAGAGAGATGTGGCCAGGCTACTTCAGGGATGAGACAGGAACTTCCATATATAAATTAATTCTCAGGAAAACCCGGAAAGTAACTAGCAGTGTTTCCAGCATTCAAGGAAAGATATTGAGGTTGAGATATTAAGCAGATTTTGCCAGTGGACTCCGCCAGTTAACAGTGAGAGACGGGTTCTGGAATCTGGGAGTGTGAATCTGGCCTAGGAGCCTAGGATGCGATAGATCAGGCGCTGGAGAGAGGCCTGAGGCTGCAAGGGTAAGGTCGGGGTGGAGAGAGCACCCCCACCCCCAAGCTGCTTGCCCTCTGTGAATTTTGCTGTGAAGAGGGAGGTTGCTGGTGACATGGTAGAAACACGATGACATCAACAGGTGATGGAGTAGGTAGAGCTCCTGCTGCCTTTCCTTTTGGAAGGGAGAAAGCTTGCCTAAATACCTGTAAGAAGATCTTGAGGCTTAAAAGGACTAGATTGTGGCCTCGGTGACAAGCACCCTAGAGTAATGAAAGCGTTTATTTAAAAGAAGAAGAAAGAAAGAAAAAAGCCCTCACCTTTGGGCAAGTGTGAGACAGGAGCACAGAGCTGGCAGACTCGAGGGATGAGCTAGAAGACTTCCAAACAGAAACATGGAGTCCTGGCAGTATTCCAGAACAATTCTTTACAACAAAATTGGTGTAGATGCTTTTCCAGCCAAGAAAGCACTTACAACAATTTTTGCCAGACAGACTTTGCTTTTCTTCTTAGCTGTCTACTGGGCTGTAGATTGGGGTATGCACTATCTACTGTTCCTCACAGGTGAGTTATGGCTCATTAGGGTAATGCTACCAGCCGGCTGAGTCATGGTTTAAAACATAAAGCTCTGTGGAAAACATCAGAATATGTTGCTTGAATAAGGGTACTGTTCTGTGATCTCTCTCTCTCTCTCTCTCTCTCTCTCTCTGTCTCTTTTTCTCTCTCTCTCTATGTTGTCCATTTTACTGCCTCTGCATACCTAACCTTGGCTGTCCCCATTCAGATTCCTCCCCTAACCCCCAGAAGGTGACAATGAGAGTAATTTTCTACCTTGCAAATGGTATTATTAGGGTCTCTGCGGAGTCAACTGCCTTCTCCATATTTTTGTGGGTCCCCAGATGCTGATGTATTTCACCAAGGGGAATGTGGTGAACTGGCCGTACAATCGCCACTCTGAATTCTTCCTTTTGACTTTCTCATGTTGTTAGGATGGCCGCACCCTGGCTAGGTGTCCCTTTTGTCCTCATGCTAAGATGACTGTTATTTCCATTTTACCAACAGGTTCCCCAAAGCAGAGAGCCACAAGTCAGAGCCCCTGATCCCCCATCAGGAGCCAGCGTGGAGTGTGTCTGGTCTCCACAGGGGCATTTTAGGCCACTGCTTGCTATACCTAAGGATAAGGAGAGGAGGCATCCATTGGAGCTGCAGCAACTATAAATCTAGGAGGAGAATCTATGAGCCATATTATTGTAGCCAAACAAGAGAATATAATACTGGAGTGCCCAGCTCATAGTGGGGTTAAAGGGCTATTTCTGCACCAAGGTTCAAGTCAATTTAAACAGCAAAAGATAAAACAACTCCACTAAGCAGCAGTTCACATAAAAGAAAAAACCTGGAGTTTCAATAGCCCACCAGCTCTGCACGAGCCTTTGTGGGAAGGAGCTGCGCAGGAGCCCCGCTGGATTTCACTGATAGGGTCATGCCTTTCCTTACAAACATTTGTATGGGGCTTCTTGGTTGTCAGGCATAGTCAGGAGTGTTTACAACTTTAAATTAGCCTGTGTGACAACCCCATAAGTAGAGAAGAAAGTTAGCATCATTCCCAATTGACAGGTGAAGACACTAAAAGACATGATTTTCCTGTGGTCATAGCTAATAAATGGTAACGCTGACACCAGAGCGTGGGCCCTGGCCGCCACCATCTGCTCCTTCCCTGTGGTGTGTTATGGTTTGTGTGGATTTGCCCCCCCCAAACCCAAAGCCTCATATAGTCATTGAGGCACAGTTCTACAGTTTGTGATTAATTACGATCCTCTGGGATTATGGGTGTGAGTGCTGCTGGGATTATGGGTGTGAGTACTACACCCAGCCTGGACAGATAGCCTGAATGCAACATAAAGAAGATAGACTTGCTCTCTGTAGCCATTGTTGCTGCTCCTCCTCCATTTTTCTCTCTGCTCCTTGCTGCTGCATGAACTGCTGCCCTCTGCCATGTGCCAGTCGGCCTTGGAGCCAGCGGAGTAGGGACTGAAATCTCCAGGAACTGTGAGCTAAAGAAACCTTGCCTAGCTTCCTTTGAGTGACAGGTACTTGTCCCAGCAACAAGAGAAGAGTAACTGAGACATGGTGTTTGGATTAAAAGGACTCAGAGGCCACTCTGCTTTGTATCTCACATGGGGCCCCACATCTACAGAGGACAAGGACCGCCTTGAGGCTAGCCAGGGTAAATGGGCCTGGACAACAAGGGTCTTCATTTAGGCTAAATGAAGAACAAGGAGGGTTAATGTGGCTGAGAGGAACCTTGGCCAGGTTCTAGAAAATAGTCCTAGAACTTTGAAGAGCAGGAAGGAGGTTTGTTCCTAATAGTAGAATTAGGATCAGAAGTGAAACCAGTGACGAAGGTGATCTTGTAGAACTGTGGAGGTGAGAATCACCACAGGGTGTGTGTGTGTGTGTGTGTGTGTGTGTGTGTTGAATTTGATGTCCTGGAGAGCCCTCAGAATGTTCAAATTCCCCACTTTTATTAGAAGTATGAGCAAAATGAACTTGAACTGGAAATGGTCTATACCGAACATTTGTGTTTGGGGTTCGCACCTTCAACTTCCGTGGATTGCCAAAGGAAAGCACTAGACTTCTGAGTAGAAATGTCAGCAGATACTTGAGAACATTTTGGAAACTTGGGAATCCACTGGCCACCTCAAGAGTCTGAGAGGTTAGGCTGGCATGCCTCAGAGGAGTCAGGGGTAGCATGAAAGGCAGGTTTCAATCTTTAGTACTGTGGAGGGTGGGGCATGAAGCCTGTTGGGAAGGTGCCTGAGAGGCGTCTCTTGGTACTTCATGAAGACACATAGGGCGAGTGCTGGGGATAGGCACTTTTAATGGAGCCTTGAGGCGCACAGGTGTCTCCTGTCTGCACTTGGGGCTCATTGGGTGGCTTGGGCAGCTTCATCACCTGCTTTCCCTAAGTTTGATGGGCAAAGGATGCCCAGAGAGCTCTGGAAGGCCCAGGTGCGGCCACATTCGAAGGAGGGCTAGCTAAAGGTGAGGACACTCCAGCAGCGAGTTTCTAGAAGTCCAGAGGCAACGGAAAGAATGAGAAGCCAACGGAAGATAGTGAGCATCGCCCAGACACTCAGAGTGTGCAGACACCGAATTGGGTCCTTTTTCTGCTTTCATCTTGGAGGGGTGAGAAGCTGGCCAGCAGGGGAGTGGATGGTGGAGAAAAAGAAGCCAGCCTCCTGCATCCCCGCAGGAGGTGACTTGAAGCAGGACCCTACCAGGTAGTGTCATGTGATAACCAGGTCAGGTCTTTTTTTTTTTTTTTTTTTTGGTCCAAAACTAGACATTTTGACTCACTTTGGTCTCTGCAGTGATTGTATAAGCAGCAGAGTTATGGCATCTGCTCCATATTCCTATGAGGGCAGGGAAGATAAATTGCGGACATTTAAAGATATGATGGGAAACAATTAAAATGTAAATTTGATCAGACCCTGAAAGCTATGCCAGTTTAGAGTATGGGCTAGTTATGCTGGATTAAAACAATAAATAGTAGCAAGCTCTTTGCTTGATGCTATATTTACATCTGACAGAGATTCAGAGGCAGAGGCCATTCGAAAGGTGACATGTGCCTGTGCGCAGGGAAGCTTTAGAAGGCTGGTTCCAATGAAATTGCAAAGTGCCTAATGCTGAAGAACCCGCAAAGTCTCCAGCGTACCAAGTGTGCATTAGCCTGTTGTGCATGCTTCAACTTCCTTGTAGATTTCATGTCCCAAAACTTAAGACTTGAGATATATATATATATATATATATAATATATATATATATAATATATATATATATATAATATATTTTATATATATATATATATATATTTTAGGACAGGGTTTACAGGGTCTCACTACATAGATCAGACTCATAATTATTCTCCTGTTTTCAGCCTCCCAAGCTCTGGGATTATAGGCGCATGCCACCATGCCCAGTCTCAGTTGCTGTCTCAGCATGTCCTAGGAGACGGAGCTGGCAAGGCACGCCAAGGATCGAACCCTGGCTGCTGCGCTCTGCCTAAGCAGGTGCTTTAGTCCACTGGGCTATGTGGCCAGCCCCTAATATTAAGATATTAGCATAGCAAACAATGAGGGATTTTTTTTTCCACTTTTTTAAAGGTATAGTGCATATTCAAGATTTTATTTTCTTTTTTGTTTGTTTTTTGGTATCAGGGATTCAACTCAGGACCTAGTGTTTGCTAGGCAGCTTTATATTCTGGTGAACTATCTCTCCAGCCCCAAGATTTTATTATTTTAGAGACCAACTACCAGATAAAGTGGTCATGTTGTGTTAAATTGGCTTCTGTTGTGAAACAAAGTATTTCTTTTTTCTTGATTGGAATATGAAAAGTGCTTACATATGTCTGAAAGAAGGGAAAAGTATGTGTTTTTACTTTTTCCTCACAAACTTGATTCTTCAATGCATAATATTGTTGAGATGTGAAATTTAAAAACATGCAGATATTGAGACTTCTTTATGATAATTATGGAAGTTAAAAATTTAGGTTTAATGGTTGCTCACATTTCTATTATCAAGACCTGTGTCATTTTTGCCTGGCTGGAGAACACTAGCAAAATTTCATAAACTTTCAAGTGAAATAAGTCATAAGTGCCAAATAATTACTCTCCTCAGAGTGCATTTGTCCTCCACACACATGTGCATGGTAACAGCAAAAACAACAGTTCTGAGAACATGATCAGCCAACGACAGTAGATCCTAAGGGCTCCAGGAGCCCTTAAGAGGTCTGGTAGATCTTAAGGGCTCCAGTAGATCCTAGGGGCTCCGCGGAAGTTGCCTGGTTGAGTAGTTGCCAGCCTTTAGAGCTCTGGATGACTCATTTATTTGCCTGTCAAATTATTTATCCCCGCTTGGGAAATTTTCTTCCATTATTTCTGTGAAAAGGTTTTTTTTTTAAAGGTATTTGCACTGTCTCCAGCTTTCTCATTGACCCAAATCAATCCTATGTTGTCCTTCTTTGCTTCATCTTGGAGCTGTTGGGTTGATTTTTCATGGTCTTTTGCTATTTTTAAGATATCTTTCTTTTTCTTTTTCTTCTTTTTTTTCTTTTTTTGTATCTTTAGGGACAGGTCTACAGGGTGTTCAGGGTCTCACTACTAGATGAGACTCATAGTGATCTGCCTGTTTACAGGCTCACAAGAGCTAGGGTTACAGGTGTGTGCCACCACACCCCGTCTCAATTGCTGGCTCCAATTGCCTGCTCCAATTGCCAGCTCAAGGTGCCCTGGGGCTGGGCTGGCACAGCAGGCCTGGGGATCGAAACCCAGGCCCCTGTACCTACTTGCAGGCACTTTAATCCACTGAGCTATTTGGCCAGCCCTAAGATATCTTTCTTTTCATGATCACTAGCCACAACCCTGTCTTTAAGATCTGATATTCTATCCTTGCCTTAACTCAAATCTGTTGTATATACTTTCAATAGGGGTTTTAATCTCTTGGGTTTCTGTTTGGATCTCTTTTATGGATTCTATTTCTTTCCTATGTTAGGCATTTGTGGTTTCCATCATTTTCTTAAGCTCTTCTGTTCTTTTATCTACTTTTACTCTAAACCTTTCATTTTGAGCATCATTTCTTTTTGTACCTGGGAGATTGCTTTTTCCGTAGCCCTTTCCACTATGTTTTCACTTCTGTTGCTACCATTTCAGCAAGGTCTCATGTTTGGCTTCCAGCTTCTGGCATTTCATGGTTCTTTGGGATTGTCCTGGGTGGGTTGGGTGTCTGGGCTTGCATTTTGCTTCTGCATCTAGTCATTTTCTATTTTCTCTTTTTTAAAATTTTGTTTTCTGTGTTGATGCTGGGTAATTTGTTATGGTACATGGCTTTATCTCTTGTATCAAGTCTCCCCTAGAACATGCCTGTTCTTTAAGGGTCTCCTCTAGATATAAGGGGTTCTTAATGCCTATCCCAAGAGCATTCCTTCCCAATTTATACATGATGAAAAGTTACTGTTTGACTCATCACCCAGTCTTAGGTACTGGATTATGGTGATTATTATAACCCCATACAATCATAGTATTATCATATAAGGGAAAAAACTGATTATAACATATATGATATCCTGGCTAAGTAGTACAGTTAGCAATAACAATACTTTCAAGCAAGCTTAGCTACTAATAAGCTGCAGTAACTATATACATGATACCTTTAACTGCAGGAGCAAATTCTAAAGTTATATAATAAAATCCAATATGTACTTACTGATATGCATGGATTTTCCTCTTAGTGGAATGATTTTACCCTGTTGTTTGGGGGGTATGGTCTAAGGTGGGTAGGTGTTATGGTTTGTATCCAGTTGGCCCCCCAAAGCCTCATGCAGTCATTGGGGCAGGGTTCTAGAGTTTGTGATTAATTCATGACCCAAGGCTGGGATTATGGGTCTGAGTACTACTAGGATTATGGGTGTGAGTGCTACACCCACCTGGGGCAGATAGCATGAAGCCAGCATATGGAAAAGAGAGGGGCTCCTCTGCTACTCCTGCCTTGTCATGCTTTCTGTTTTGCTGTTTTCTGCTGCCATGAACCGCTGCCCTCTGCCATGTGCCAGGATGCCTTGAACCCAGCTAAGTATGGACTGAAACCTCTACAAACTGTGAGCTGAATAAACCTTTCCCTCCTTAATTTTGGGTGTTGGGTATTTTGTCCCAGCAACGAGAGAAAAGTAACTGAGAGAAGAAGAGACAAGGTCACATGTGGTAGAAGCAAGGCTGGAGGACAAAGGAAGAGCACCTGAGTTTTGGGAAAGTGGAGGGCAGAGGTGGGAAAGAAGGAGAGATTAAGCAAAGGAGTATGAAAGGGATCAGAAAGGGAAGAGATGATGGCTACCCACAGGAAAGTATCATAAGTCCAAGAAGTACTTTAAGAAAGAGAGAAAGAGGATCATTAAAAGAAAATAAAAATGAAGGATAGGAAACATAAACAGTGAAAGAAAAGAAGAAAAAAAGATAGACCAGGCAAACAGAAGGGGAAAAAATACCCCAAACAAAAATATCCACAAAATACAAAACACAACAATATGCAACCAACCAGACAGGAAAGGATCAGACAAATAAGAGAGAATAAAAGTAGTAGAATTCCTCTGGTATTCACAGCTCTGTGGCAGTGTTCAAGTCAGATCCCGGTGATATGCAGCGTCTTCCAGCCAAGTTTCCTGTGGGCTTTGTGCTGGGTGTGGAGCAGATGTTGGCCTCTGGATGTGGGGGCTGGGGCTGGTCTTGTTGGTGGAGTTCTCCAGATGGTCCCCCCCTTTTAAATGTATTTGTCCCAGGGTCTCACTATGCAGCTCAGACTTGTAATGATCCTCCTGCTTTCAGCCTCCCCAGAACTGCGATTACAGGCATGCACAACCACGCCTGGACTCGGTCACCGACTCGGTGTGCTCAGGGTTGGGGGCTGGGCATGGCATGTGGTGCTGGGGATCGAACCCTGGTCCATGCACTTGTCTAAGTAGCTATCTCACCAGCCCCAGAGCCCTTTGATATAAGATGGTGGACCCACCCACCTCAATTCTGCCCGTCTGGTGCTGAAGCTCAGTGCTGGTTCACCTCGCCTACTAATTGCTGGCTCCTCAATGCTCCTTCGGATTTTCCACGCTGCTGGTCTCACCTGGCCCTTCAGAGGTACCTGCACAGGGGCCTGGTCTCTGCACCCCTGCCAGGGCCTGGCTTGGTCTTGCTGGTTTCTCTGGCCGCTGCCAATGAGTGTGCTCACCAACCCTCCTGACACTAGGACTCAAGTTCGTGGAGGACAATATTCCCACAGATGGTTTTTGTTTTTAATGATTTGTATGCATACATGATTCATATTAGGGTTCAAGGTCCTAGGACAGTGATGGCGAACTTTTTAGAGACATTGCCCAAACTGCAACCCAAAACCTATTTACTTATCACAAAGTGCCAACACCGCGGTGAAACCTGCCTACTGAGGTCTTAGTTTAGAAAAAGCGATTCACACATAAGCCTTTTTTGTCTTAAAAACACATGACTCGTGTGCCATTGGTTCACCACCACTGCCCTGTGGAATCAAATACAGTCCCTGATCTGACCGGAAGTGGCACCCAGGTGCTGACGCAGGTGAGGGGAGGGACGTGAGTGCGGATCTCGGGTCCCGGCTGGCTGGCACCACTCCTGCTGTGCAACCCCGGGCCTCAAAGGCCATGGACCGGTGAGAGGCAGGGGGCTGCTTGTCTAAGGAGGGAAACTTAGGAGAGGAGAGACAGACCATGGCTGTTAACTGCTTTCCTACACCCTTTTGCTTACGTTCTTCAGAAAATATGCTTCGACTTAGTTGAAGGGGAAGAAGGTGGGGGGGGGGGAGAAGCAGAACTTTATGGACTACTGGACTATATTGGATTATTTTGCTGAATTCACACACCTACAATATTTAAATGGCAGTGGAATACCTGTCTCTGACAAAATTAAAAGGGATTCAAGTGAAGGAACATTTTGTATCTGTATCTACAAAATAGGATAGACATATAGCTACTTTCTCTTAATTCAGTGAGAAGAAAGATAATGTACTAATAGTGTTTGTGGACAGGATATCATGTCTGCACCTTGTACTATGAATAACCACTATGACAACAACAACATGCCATGTATTAATTATTGAAACTGTCCTGCCAATTGGTTTTGAAACTGTCTCATTGCTATGTTTCTCAACAAAATTAATAAAAATTAAAAAACCTAAAAAAAAAAAGATCGAGAAGCCATATCTATAAACTTATATTACATTCCAACTAGCACTTTAAATTTTTTAAACTTTACTAAATTAGCCCACTGGGAGGGGAGAGTTAACCCACGTTCCTGGGAGACTATAGTAGAGGCTGGAGGTACCTGAGGTGAGGACGGTATACCTTGCTGTGAATGTGCACTGAGAATTTGGAGTTTGCTCTGTCGCATGTCTCTACTATTAGTTTAGCACAGATAGTAATCTCTAGGTTTACCTGTAAAGCTGATGCTTCAAGAGGGGGAACAAAGTATGTCTGGAGGCTTGGGGTCCTGTTCAGCAGCCTCAGAGCTCAGCAAAATGAGGAAACTGCTGTTAGCTCCTTCTTTACCTTGCCCTTCCCTGACTCTCCTTTGGCTGGGCCCTCCCTGTAAGTTGAGGAGACCCCAGTTTCCCCGCTCCGTCCGGGTATCTGGCATCTGCCATCTTCCTGAGGTGCCTGTGGCTGGGCTCGAAGCGGATCCTGGCCAGACAGGCACCGTGACTTCAGGACCCAAGAGCAAGGAGGGCAAGATGACCACTAGGAATCTGAGGTTTCCTGTGGCTTGTCTCAAGCTGTTAAATGAGTAAATCAGTGCTTTAATTTATATTTCTGTGGAACAGAGACGGAAACATTGTCTGTCTGTCTATAGCTGGGAATGGGGGTACATACCTGTAATCTTGGAAGGCTGAGGCAGGAAGATCTGTATGAGGCAAAGTCAGCCTGTACTATATAGGGAGTTTAAGGTCAGCCTGGGCTACGTAGCAAGATTTGTGTTGTTGGGGTTTTTTTTGGTAAATCTATATCTATATACATTCATGTGCACATATGTTCCTAAGTATGCACACTTTTTTTTACAAAGGATATACATTATCAAGTTAGTGATACATGAAAAGGAACTTGGTATTTATTCAGTTACAGAATAGTAGTAGTCTGGAGGGAATGACTCATGTTCCTTTT
>NDGN011480120.1:3090-14253 GCA_002564285.1 Tympanoctomys barrerae
GAACGGGGGATTGAACTCAGGCCCTTGCACTTGCCAGGGAAGCACTTATGAAATTTATTTTTAAACTAGAGGTCAAGAACTGGAAAGTATCTCCAGTCCTGATAAAACAATTAATTAAAGGCTTTCTGTTACAAAAAAATAATAAAAGCTTAATTTTCCTATTGTTAAATTTAAAACTAAAAGCTGATAAAACATAAAATATCTGAGTCACTTAATGAAAGAACAAATAAACTATTATGATCATATATAGATAGGTATGAAAAATAAAAATTTAAAATAATTTTATAAAAGACTTTCTTAATTTGGGCATAATTGAAGGTAATACTTACATGGAATTTAACTTCTATATTCATAGAAAACAAGTGCATAGCACCTGAGCAAAGTTCATCAAAATGCTTGTGAAATTGGACATTTTACATACATTCTAAACATACATGAAGATAACAAAAATAAAAATTAAGAACAATATCAAGAAATAGTTGTGCAGTGCATAAGATATTTCAAGTGAATATCAAAGACTTATTTGAGTTGACACATTCACATGTTTCTGGGAAGACGTATTTTCTTTCTGATAATATATATCATTTGAATTCATAAAATTTTAGTGCTATAGATTAAAAATTCAGTGTTAGTGTTTTCAAAAGCATTAAATTTAAATTATTTTCTCAGGACCCAAAGAAAAAACACCAGAGGAAACATAACCAGACTGAATTGTTTAAAACGTATTTTCCCTTTAATTAAATAAGAAACATCTGTCTAGGGATCTTGGAAATGAATGTAATCCATGCACACGCTGACTGTACTAGTTTGCATCCGATTTCCAATATTTTGAAAGAAAATTCTTTCTTCCTGTAAAGAATTAAATAGCAACACAGGGTGACAGTGGGGTCTGCTGCACTATCTCTTCCCTCTGGAGTTTGGGAAGTGGAGACGCTAAGAAACTCTTTTCACACATCTCTCCCAGAGGAATGATCAAATTCTGTCCAAGTCAAGGGTAGAACACAGAACTGTATTTTTCCAAAGCACGCCCTCACCCTCCAAACGCTCACCTCTGGTCAGTAAGGAAAGAAGCCGAATGGATGCCCTTAATACTCCGAGTGGAAATTCATTACTTTTTCTTGGGGTTCACTAGACATGTTGACTCAAGGTTGAGCAACCCCAACATGTCAACAGGCAAACCGAGCACAAAGGAAATGGGAAGTTGACTCTAGGATGGTTCTGGTCCTTTCAAACCTGGCCCGGGGTCCCCAACAAGCATCACTTACTGGTGGTGTCAAAAGGTATCTGCTTGCACGGTGCAGACCCCTCGGCGGGCCACGGACAGTAGTACACGGCTCCCCCTTCCATGATATCCGGCTGGCTGGTGTTGGCTTTGGGCGCCCCGACCAAGACACTGGCTCTGTGAAAGGGTTGGCGAAAGTCACTGCTTGGGGGTCATAAAAGTGTGGGCGAGCAACGCAGTTAGCAGCGGGAGCTGGAGGGTACCGTTATTCGCGATGGGGAAACTGTGGGACTTAATGTGTTCTTGGGAAACCCAGATCTTCTCTAGGTGGAGCTGTGTGCGTACCCTGAGACCAGAAGGAAGACAGAGCCCAGCTGCTTGCAGCCCGCGGCACTTGTGCCCAGACCCTGAATTGTTACAGGCTCTGTGTAAACAGACCGCGTTGTGGTCGGTGCCTTAACCGGTTTGAGTCTGAGAGGTCCCCTTGTCTTCCCGTGTAGAGGCACAACCTTTGCAAGTGGGATTTCACGCAAGAGGCACTTCTAGTTCAAAGTTCCTAAATCATCCCTAGTTTGCACCGGGAGGCGAGGCCGGTGGCGCGTGGGGAACGGAACTGGACCCCGCGCGGGCAGCGGGAATGAACCCCAGGCTATGGGGACCCGCGGGACATGCTGAGCGCGGGTCGCCAGTGACTTACGTGCGAGCGTCAGGAAGGTGGAAGTCCAGCGCGTAGCCGAAGTAGCTGCCCTCTGGGCCGCTGTACACCGTGACCGCGTCCACGTCCAGGTTGAACGCTTGCGACCCTGGGAAGCACAGCATCCCCAGCGCGGCCGAGAAGCACCAGAGGGGCGCGAGCGGCTGCGCCCCGGCACACATCGCCCTGAGCCCCGGCGGCCACCCGCGCGGTGACAGTGCCCTGCCTGGTCCTGGTCGCACTGCTGCCCCGTGAGCGGATGGCGCTGGGGGAGGTGGGGACCGTTCGCCACCCTGCGGAGCGGGCGGGGACGGAGGGTGCGCGGCGCCTCCTGGCGGCCGTTCCAGGTGAAACTGCTGTGTGTCGGTCTGCTGCAGGGGCAGCTCAGGAACCTTGAGTCTGGTTTTGCCACCTCAAGCCATTGTTTTCAGAAGCAAAGTCCCACAAGGGGGCGAGAGCTTGCTTATTTCCCGCAAGCTGAATACAAGAAGGAGAAAATGTACCTTATACACCGAACTCCTGGCCGGGTCAGGCAGATAGAGTCCTCCTCTTATCTCGGGAGCCTGTGGACCATTCCTCTGGGGCTGGGAAAAAAGTAAGGGCAACAATTTTCTCCTCCAGCTTTGCTCCACTTCTCTGCAAGGCACCTGAAAGACGAAGCCTTGAGATTTTATTTAGGTCTTTTTTCACGCGTGTCCCCGGGCACTTGCAATGACTCCGTAGAAAATTTTCTCCACCCTATGTGAGTATAAAGATTGACAAAGTTAGGGATGAGACAATGTACAGGTTATCCGAAGCTGGAGTAGAAGGTGTAGGGTTTTTCCAAACCCAGGTGTTAGTTACTGAACTCTTTCCATGTCCTCTGCCTGGAAAGGAAGGGAGGCACCAGCAGGTGGAGGAGGAAGAGAAATACAGTGCTGGGGCCCTTGCGTAGTACTCTCAGACACACAGGAACTATGCTAGGATGTTAAATAGAAAAGGAGTTGAAAAAGGATTTGTGAGGGGTTTAAAGGAGATTTGGCCACAGATGTATACTTAGATGAGAATGTACATAGTGCAGTTGATTGAGGCATTGTGGAAGGGGCAAGGAGGGACAATATTAAATACACAAAGGCTGGGATTAAATGGTTGTGCACAGGGTTGAGATAAAAAGGAACAGGCTAAGAAGACTTGGGAAATAAGGCTGCAAGACCCTTCTGAGGCTGAGGATTCAAGATATAGATACAGATCTAATTAAAAAAAAACATTTATTGAAGTATGGGGAGCCACTTCTAGAGCAGAGACATGAAATGTCCACAAGGATTCCAAAAGTTTAGAGGCAAGTGGTGTGTGTGCGTGTGTGCGTGTGTGTATCGGGAGAAAAAGCAAAGAAGCTTTTTCCCAGTTGCACAAAGGAACAAAGGTCCCATCCTAGTTAACAGAAGGATGAGCCCAACATAGCTAATACAAATATTAAGGGAAAGACAAAAGGCCAAGGAATAGATGGCAGGAGGGAAGGATCCAAGGTGTCTCTGACAGTATGGCTTCACAAAGAAAGAGAAACAAACAGTAATAAAGAGGTAAGGGGAGCAGCGTGGGAAAAGATGGTGTGCTCCATGCTGGAAATGAATGTGTTACAGACATCAAATGTATACTGAGGGGCTGTCATTCCATTGGTAGAGATTTGGGAAACTATTTGAAAAAAATCTCTGAGCCCAGGGAAAAAAATCAGAATTTCCCATCTCCTTTCCATCAGAACCCACTTGATCGACTGAATTTTTTTCCTTTTCTTTTTCTCTTTCTTTTATTCTTTTTCTTTTTTTGAAATATTAGGGAAGGGTCTACAGGGTGTTTAGCCTACTAGATCCAACTCATAGTAATCAGCCTGTTTACAGCCTCCCAAGAGCTGGGATTACAGGGGTGTGCCACCACACTTATCTCAATTGCTGTCTAAGCGCGCCCTGGGATCGAACCCAGGGCCCCTGTGCCTGGCTGGCCCTTGACAGACTGATTTGAATATTCTGTCTTCACCTTCTTGTCCCTGTAAAAATGTCAAAATATCAGCATTCAGAAGAATCCCTCACCAATTGCTCCATATGGATAATTTTCTTTTCTCAGCTAAGGAGTTAAGAGTAGACGCATTCTGCTGAACACAGAGTCTACTCTGGTCAAGTTACTATGTAAACAAAAGGTGGCAATTTCCCAAAGCAAATTTCAAAGAGGAATTCATTTTAGAATGCACATGGGGATGTACCAAGCTGTTGTCACCTCCAAGGTTAGGGAATAACCTCAAGTGGTCTGTTTCCTGACTCTGGTATGCTGAAATCTGTCCCTTGCAGGCAAGTCTTAGGTTGATGCATAGCATCTAAGAGGTTAGAAAGTAGCCTTGTGATCTTAGATTGCACCTGACTTATGTACTAACTTTATTGGCAAAACTAGCCATGTCAGCACAAAGCCTTGGTTCACATAAGGCAGCACATCACCAGGGCATCTCCTGCTGTACCCACTTCATTATATCCTTGCCATAGTGCTCGCCTTTCTATCTTTTTGTTGAAGACATGAAGGGAAAAAAAGAGTTATTATCACTTATGCAGATGTAATCTTATTCTTTTCATCTAAAACTCACTTGCTTTTGGCTTCCACAAGCTGATCTTCTTAATAGTATCACTTTCCTCTTTGCAGATGAAAACTCAAATTAGCATCCGAGATGTGCACACAATATGCATGTTCACAAAGAAAGTTAGTGGTAGGGTTTGAACCAGGCCTATCAGTTGCTGAAGCCAACTGATTTGTCAAAGGCTCAGTTGCCAAAGTCTGTAAAATGTAGAAGTTATCTGTATAGAGGCAGTGAGTTCTGTGAGACTGTCCATAGGGAGGACATGTCTAGGAGTGATGCTTGTGAGATTCCATACAACAGCTGTGTGCTTTTAGAAAAAAGTTTGGTGACACCTTCATATGGAAAGGGTGGCGAGAAAGCAAACTAACTCAGAGCTCTGTGACCTTCTGGGAGGCCAAATGCCTGAGAGAGCAGTAAATCTTACAAGAAGCCAAAAAAAAAAAAAAAAAAAAAAGGAAAGCCTTCAATAATTGTAGGGAAGGGCTAAGTCTGAATAGGTGTCTTGTACATTTCAGCATTCTGACATGTGGGAACCATGCCAATCTGCAAGATCTGGGGTACTGTCAAAGATGTATTTGGACAGTGACAGGTTTCACACTGAATGAGAAGTTTGACATTTTAAAGATCTACAGGCACTGATTTATTTGTCAGGAAAGCAAGTCTGGGAATTGTTTATCATGCGTTAGAGTACATGTGTACATTTAAGAGTGAGAAAGGTATACATAGTTGTTTCCCTAAAGAGAAAAGAACTCAAAGGTCAAAGATGGAGCAGATTTGGCCTAAACATTCCAAAAATAAACAAGTAAAGAGTACCAGAGGAAAAAGTGATCATGGAATTGTAGCCATGTATGAAGTGCTTAAAAATAGAGAAGCTGTAGCATTTAACCAGTTAGTGCATGCTTCCTAGCCAAACACATTCACAACTGAACAAGCAACTATTGCTTCTGATTATGTTTAAGTCTATTTGTTTATGTGATGCCTTGAAATACGGAAGTGTTAGACCCTCACATGATCATTTCATTAATGCAATCACATATACAGCATGTTGAAAAACCATTTATGAAATAAGCCAATGTAAATACAAAGTCTACTCAATGGCTCTCTTGCCATTGTGTGCAAATACCCCATTTTTTAATCCAGTCATCTGCTACTCTGCCATAGAAGCTTAAGTTAGAATCATTTTAGGAAAATGTTTGATGCACCTAGACATGATATGTTAGATGAATAAATCAGATGGACAAACTTAAAGATTGCATTGTTTCTTTCCTATGAGAAGAAACCCAAAATATGAATAAAGAATAAAATAAAAGAGAGAATAGGAATTAGAGAGGCAGGACTCTTTCAAATGGGAAGGAAACTAAGAGATGGAGGGAGAGAGAAGTAAGTAATGAAAAAAGAATTAAGGTGTGTTACACACAACTGTCCACTTCCCAGAGTGAGTGTAGTCATTACCTACTGCAAACAGGTGCTAACAAAAAATGCACCAGACAGAGAAAGTAAGTTTCCAGTCTTTTCTTATAATTTGGTCATTTCAGTTAGCTTCAAATTTTTCTTTTGCCCAACATTTCTCAGTTTTCTTGCAATGTCAAAAACTAAAGATTGCCAGAAACTGGCTAGTGCAACCTACAGAGAGGAGGCAACTTTGAACTCCATCAAGTTCTCTGCTGACTTCAGCTTATGTCTGCACATTTTCTATACTTGTCTCTGGAGGGTGAGTTTCATCATAGTCAAATCATTTTTTTTCTTTTTTGATGATTTTTGTTTGTAATTCTCTTTTATGATTTTCCTTCATGATTTTATTAGCCACTTTTAAGTTAAAAGTGCTGCAGTGAGCAATGTCGCCTCTATTGGCTGCAGTTCAAGCTCAGCCTTTAGAGGAAGGAAAATTCCCACTAGTCAGAACCAGACTCCAACTTGATCTCCTTTTAGAACAAGCCTTTAAAAACAGACTTGCTTTATACAAAAATAAAAATTAGGAAAACAATCTTTCCTCTAAAGGGAAGGTAACAGGGGAAAACCATGTTCTTCTTGAGCATTGATACTGTGGACAATTTTTCTGAAGAAACCAAAGCCTGGAGAGAGTCAAAACCTTCAAGGAGGGTCGTTTGACTCCAGAATTCTGAAACTTCTATGAGGGCATGGTGGGAGGGGCTCTTTTGCTAGTTATTGTCCAAGTGAACTAAAAGGAACATGTGGGGAACAGGAAGGGATTCACTGCATCTGAGCTGTAAATTTAGAGTTTGATAATTGAAAAGTCTCACTCTTCCAGTGATTTGTATTTGAGTTCAATGCAAAAAAAAAAAATGTCTTTGAGGGACTTTAAAAATAGTCTCTAAATCTTAAAGTGGTAGCTTGGAAGACAGTGCAACTCTGGTGCTTAGAAATGAGGGCATTTAAAATGGGAACCAAGGATTTCCCCCACCACCACTAATGCCCACACCAGAAGGTAGAGAGTGCTCTGAGGCACAGCGCTGCAGGGTCCATGGAGATACCCCACAAAGGCACCAGCTGTGGACATGGAGGTGGGGGCAGCCAGAAGTTTCTTCAGGCAACTTTTGGGAGAGGTTGCAGGAGTCAGGTGAGATAACCAAGGTCTCCTACTTGGAGGAAGTCATGGGTGAAGTCACAGAGGAAGTCATCCAACCACAGATAGGGGTGAGGCCAGAAGCGTTAGATAAAGTGAATGTGTGTGTTTGAAATCCAGGCAAGGTTGCTATTTATTCTTCCTGTAGGAAATAACCACAAGGGTGTCAAGTGCTGCCCTCTAGTGTCTGTGCTTCTCTGCAAATCATGGAATTTTTCCATGAGTAATAAAAGTCTTCCTGTTGAAAAATGATTTGGCCTCCTAACTATACAGATCACTCTCAGAAATGAGTTTTTAAAATATTATTCATTAAAAATTTTCCAACCATTGTGGTGATTTCTCCCACATTTATGTGGATTTATATTAGCGTGTTATAGCTTTGCAAATCATCAAACACTATTAAAGGAAGAAGGAAGAGAAAGAAGGAAGGAAGGATGGGAGGGATGTGGAAGGACTTTGCCCATAAAAACAATGCTCAGTATTTTCCTAATTAACTACAAAATCTAAATTAAATTTCCCTGCCATCTTTGCAAAGCCTACATCCTGCTCAGCCTCACTGGCCTTCTTGATTTTGTGTATTTATTCATGCTTTTGTCTGTTCAACAAGTCTGAGAACAAACCATGTCTTAGGCACTGTGGCAGTCATGGAGAGACAAGAAGATACCTTCCCAGTCCTCCACAGCTTCAGGTCACAGATGTTCAAAACTAGTCAGGAACAAAATGACTATACTAAACATTTTCAGACTTTTCTCCCTTTTTCTTCTTTGTCACTGCTGTCTCATCAATACAGCATAACAACTATTTGCATGGCATTCATGTTATCATATTAAATATAAGCGATGTAGAGATGAATTTAAATGCATAGAAAGATGTGCGTATTTACACTACATGCAAATAACATACCATTCATATAAGGAACTTGGGCATCTCTGGACTTTGGTCTCCATGTAGGTTCTGAAGCCAACTTCCTGCAGATACCAAGGGATGACTATACTTCTTCTTTTCATGGAGGTAATGATGCAATGAGAATGGAAGTAGCATATAAACTAGAAAACATGTCAGGAGTGAAATTCAAAGCACATCCTGTCAGAGAATGATGAGGCTAGAGGTATATTAGGGAAGAGGAGAAGACTATGATAGATTTTTAACAAAACCACTAAAACCATGTGACAAGACAGAAAAACAGACTCTGTGACATGACATTTTGAAAGATACGTGGTGGTAGCCTTCTTTTTTCTCTTTGGAAGACATAGAACCCTATAGTTTCTCTGGACCCAATGGCTTAGAAAATTCTCTTAGCAGAATTCATCTGTACACACCAAACAAGTTGAGATGTCATTCCTGAAAATCATATGCCTCCTGTAGAATCTGTGGGCTCAGACATCAGCATAACTTGCATTAAAAGCCCTCCTGTTTAGTATCTAACAGTTTTCTGTGACAGAGTCTGCCTGAGTTATTTGTGATGACAGCTTTAGTCATTTTATTCTCCTTGTAGGGAATGCCTCAGCTAGTTTCCAGAATGAGTAATCTTTGAAAGAATAACTTGAAGTTGGAAGTGAATTTCTCATCTCCTACAATACTTAGATTATCTAAAATATGACTAATTGTCTTAAATTTATCTTTCTGGGTTTTTTGTGTGCTAACCTAATAAAAAAAAAAAAAGGTCCTTTTCCCAAAGGCCTCTGGGCACATGTACAAAAATAGCAGCATGATAAGTTAAATTAAAACCAGCAGATGAATTCTAAAAGCCTCTGGTAAAGAAAAAAAGACAGCAAGAAGTGTTACTGGAAGGAGAAAGAAATCAAACAGATTAAACTTGATCCATTTGTCATCTGATTTACAAGAAAGATTTGTTCAAATTAGGTGTTAAAGTGACTTTCCATAAAACTCGTGAAAAACTGTTTGTCATTATTTATTGGACTGTACTGATTCTGGGAAATGCTGGCAATCAGGGAGAGATGCATCTAAATTGCAGTTCTTTTATTGTTAATTTTATTGCTTATTACACAGCATTTAGTCGCTGAGTGCCCCGTGTATTTGCATTTCATCCAAGGGAGGGAAGAGATGAGCTCTAAACATAGTTACCATTTCTCCCCAGGTCTAGGTATGCAGTTAGCTTAGCCATGGTGTAATTCTGTTTGGAAACCAACACTGTTCATCGATAGAGAGGCATACTGTGAGGCAAGAGGAAAAAGACAGAGCTGACCTGCAGTACAAGCCACATGCCATTTCTCTCACTCACTCTCCCTACCTATGACATGGTCATACCACAAGTGTATCACATGGCTTTGCAATGACTCAGTGGATAAAAACAGATGAAAAGAGTTCATATGAAAAAAAATGTACTAGTTATCAGTATCACTTGCATTTTTAATTGCTTATGGATTGTTCCTGAAATCAAGCTAGATTTTGTCTTCAATTTCCAACACATGTGGGAACACACTTGCTATTTGCTGAAACTTAGCCTGCAAACTGTTGTACTTTTGAGAACACAGTCTTCTGTGTTCTTGCTTGAGCCTTCTCTGTTAATGCTCTCTTAAGCAAAAGTGGGTTGTAGAGAAGTTGCCAAATTATTTTAAATTTTCTTTGAGATATTAAGGATGATTTAAGAATATTAATCTGATAGTTATATTAGTGAAAGAAAATAGGGAATGTATAGTGAGCATACACTTAGATGCATCCATATACAAAAAAAAAAATCAAGGTTCTTAGGATGGAGTAAAACAGTAAAGGTAGGTAGGTCTGATAAACATGAATAAGAGTCAACAGAACTCTCCCAGGCTGGTAGGAAAGTTGGGGAAGAGACATCAAGTCTTTGATTTTGTTTTTACTTTCTAAAGGTAAAGTGTTGCAAAATATAAATACAATCCATAATGGATTATTACAAAGCAAAATACCCTATAATTTCCACCCACATGAAGAAAGAAAATATCGCCAACATCCCCAAATCTCCTTTTGAGTTTCTCCCAACTCTACCTCTGTGTCCTCCAAGATAACCACTGCCTTAACTTATAAAGCATAGCTCTGTGTGTCTTGAACTTTACACCAATGGAATCATGCAGTCTACTTCTTTAGTTTAATGTATACTAGAGGTTCATTCTAGTTAGTGTTTTATCATTGGTGCATTACTTTGCATGAATGAATGGTGTTCCATTGTGAACACATGTTATGGCTTATTTATCCATTCCACTGTTGATAGCTATTTGAGTTGTTCTTGCTTTTGTGTTTTTACAAAAAACTCTGCTCTGACCACCCATGCCCATGTCTCACAGTACTCCTTTGCATGTCTTTCAGTAGTGCACATACCTACTTATGGGGTCACTCGGGCATGGGAGATTGTCAGATGCTTTCCATTTGGATCACAAGTAAATTTTGTCATCTTACTTAGACAACAGAATTTGTCTTTGTCTTTTACTTGTACCATCCGGTGAATTTCCATTTAATATAATTATTAATAAATTTAGATTTAAATATACAGTCTTCCTACTTGCTTTTAATTTGTTAAGAACAAAAGAACATTCCTTATTCTTTTCTCATTTTTTCTAGTCTGCTTTAAACTGAGGAAGCATTTTATTGCCATTTTCCCTCTATTAGATTTATAACTTCCCACCTTTTTACTATATGTTTAAGATATGTATCTCTTTTATAGTTCTACTATACATTGACAATTTTCCAACTTGCAGAAAATTTCAGACATTTTAGACTACTGTAGTACTGTCTATCCCCTTCTGACTTACATGCTATTATGACAATATATTATGATATTTTTCCATAATTTTATTGAGAAGTAAATAGCAATGAGACAGCTTCAAATCAAATTGGTAGGACAGTTCCAAAAATTAGTGCATTGCATACTGCCTTCCTAGCAGTTATTTGTTGTCAAGATGCAGACATGACATCCTATGTACAAACACTATTAGAACAAATTTCTCTATTCATTGAATTAAGAGAATGTAGCTATATATCTATCCTAACCATTTTGAATACACAGATACAAAATGATAATTCATCTGTATCCCCTTTTTTTGTTTAGTTCTATCATTTAAATATTATAGGTGTGTGAACTC
>NDGN011480129.1:0-16022 GCA_002564285.1 Tympanoctomys barrerae
GTGAGCTAAATAAACCTTTCCTTCCTTCATTTTGGGGGTCAGGTATTTGTCCCAGCAATGAGAGAAGAGTAACTGAGACAACGAGTTACTAAATTTAAACAATAATGCCTTATTATACTTGTTGAAATGGCTATAAATTAGCTGCAAAGTTAAATTTGCCTATAATTGGGCTGGGGAGATAGCTCAGCAGTCCGATCATCAGCCTGGCAAATACCAGGACCTGGGGTCAACCCCTGCTACCACATGCTGTGCCAGCCCTAGAACCCCAGGTGTGCTGTGCCGGCCACCGAAACCAGGTGTCGTGGCCCATGCCTGCAATCCCAGCACTGGAAAGAATGAAACACAAGGATCACTAAGTGTCCAAGCTGCATAATGAGATCCTGTACCAAATAAATAAAAATAAAGGATTTAAAAAAAATTTTTAATTGCCTATAATTTAGGTAGTCCCAAAGGCTGGGGTGTGAAATTGTGTGACTACACTAGAGTGCCTTCAGAGAACAGTAAACAGGCATCTACTTTATGGCCCAGGAATTCAACACTTTGATATTCAGCAAAGAAAAATGGAAACACACCTCTATTTAGGCCTTGTGTGAGGAGATTCAAGTTGTCTTATTCATTACAGCCCTAACTTGGCAATAGCCCAAATGTACATCACTTGAAGAACTGATAAGAAAACAGAGATGTGTTCTTAAAAAGAACTAATACTCAAAGAAAAAGAAAAAAATAATAATAATAATACCTAAAACTCCTGGGGTGAACAAGAGAACACTACTGTCCATCCCCAGTGCCTCATGGAAAGATGAACTGCTACTTGTCTTTAACTATCTTCCTTTCCTCGCCTGCAGTAGAAACTAAGAGACTGAGCGGACACCTCCTGAATGTACAATCTGCATGGATTGTTTTAGATTTTACATCTTGGGAAACGCACATCTAAGCTGGGCAAGCTTTTCTGAAGTCCACAGATGGCTCAAAAAGGTAAATTCACTCACTCAAAGCCACAGATTAAATTAGGTTGCAAGTGGAATTTAAACTCACATTTCCTCACTTTGAGGCAAAAACTACTCCAACTGCACTTCTTGAATGGATTAATAAATGAGTACATGAATAAATGAATGGGTAAAGAGACAGGACCATCCAACCCGTAAAATGGAAAAAAGTGCTTTTAAGCAAGTACAAAAGGTATAGAAATGAATGAACAGGTATTATGAGAGGCTAAGAAGAAAGGCGCTGCATAGAATCCCTGGCCCCTGAGGACCTAAAAGCAGGGCAAGGACAGCACTTTGTTGTGAAGCGTGACTACAGGCCCGGCACTGCTACTGAGTGAATTGCTGGTGCTTTCTGCTGCTGACAGCTATGTGGATCCTAGCAGACTTTCCTTTGGAGATGTCAGAACTACACCTTTCCCAGTGCCTAGGCAAACCCTTCTGATCTCCGAATCACATGGCCCCAAAGCACAGAGAAGCACCACCCCGGATAGGTACCTCCCTCTTCAGTCGGAACTCCCAACCTGCCATGGAGCCAGGGTGCCACCACTCAAGGGGCCACCTCACTCACTTCATCCTTGCAAATGGACAGTGCAAGGCAGGCTAAAGTTCCTGCCCTTCGCACAGAAGAGTGCGGGCCTTCCAGAGGCCACCTTCACTGCTACAGGATGTGGTCCTTGGCGCTTGGGGGAGGGTGTGTAAAGACAGCAGCCTTGTCACTAAGCAGAAAGGAAGGAGATAGGACCAAGTGCAGGTGCTGGGAGGCACTGCCAAGACAAGCATTCGAGTGACAGTGCAAATAATAAGATTTGTGGGCTCATTTTTTTCTCTACGTTTGCATTCACACTTTATGACCTCAGCAATATTCATTGACTGGAAAAAACTGTCCTTTGTGAAGACTGCTGGCCTCAGAAGCTACTTCCTTCTCAAAAATACTATCTCCAGCCACAGGGCCTGAAACGAGCGTCTCGCCTATTTATTCAAAGAACTCAATGAGCTGTAAAGATTGACATTTAAACTATTAACACTATATCCTATTTGACAATGTTATTAAATATTAGGTCTGATTTATGGAAAGGCTTAATCAATTGGCAGGCTGGGTCAGCCCTGGCATTGCACAGAAATTGTGTTATGCTGAATGTGACTTGATAGAGTTCATCAAGCTCAAGAGAGAAAAAAATTCCACCAGCGACATTAAAGTCCAACTTCTGGTGACACTGTTATTACCATATAAATTCTACCCACTTGCCAGCTCAATTCTACTTTGCAAAGTTTCACCATTGATGATTGAGATAGTTTGGAAACCAAAAAATAAAATCACAAACTTAAATAATCATCACCGTGACAAACGGAAGGAAGGCTAAGGTTTTTAAAAATGGAAGGCAGACATATGTCTTGCTGCACTGCTGTGAAAGGAGACAGGAAATCCAAGCAGAAGTAGAAGAGTATGCACACACACGCACACACACACACACACACACACACAAAAAAAAAAACTGGGAGCACCAGGAAGGATGGAAGGGGCAGTGCTATCCTGTGGAAGGAGGCAAGGTCAGGATGAGGATAGGATGCCAATGCCCCCACCAGTGCCTATCTGCGTGACCTCTGCTGAGTCACTTAGAATCTCTGAGGTGAGGGTTTTATTTCTGCATTTTTGAGACAATGGCCGTCAAACAGTCTGTTGAAGATGAAAGAGCAATCATGTATGTAAATCGGCTTGCACAGTGCCTGGTGAACAGAGACTGCTTATTAGATCTCAAGGGAATTCTAGGTCAGGTGGGGACAAAGGTGCATCTTACTCAATGGGAGAGAAGCTCCAAGGCCATCAGAGTTAGGCCCAGAAGAGGCAACAAAGGGCAGAGATCAAAAGCTACTAGACAATGGGGAGCTGCAAGATGAGTGGAAGAAAGCTCTGCTCTAGATCATAGTGCTCACAGTTCCCTGTAAAAGGATAGACAGGAACTTTTTTGTTTTCAAGTCCTGATGTTCTTTGTCACACTACTTAACCCTACTGAAGCAACAGGAAAGCAGACATACATGGACTGTATATGAAAGGGTGGGGTTGTTGTCCAATGAAGGCTTATCTACCCAAACAGACACAAAGCCAGGAGCATGTTTTTCCAACCAGTGGTCCAGTCCTCCATGAGACTGGTACCACATGTGATGAAGAGGAGCAAGGGCTACAGTTGTAAACACTACAATTGTCTCCTCTTTCTTGACAAATCCAGAAGGGTCTGCTCCCAAGGGAAGGCTATCAGGAAAGAAGCCTGCAGATCCCTGTCCCCTCCAGCAGTGAGTAGAAGGAAGGTAATTGCAATGAAGGGTGAGGGCTGTCCCTGATGTCTGTCTCTGCTTAGTCAGACAGCACACAGATGACTCACTTAGAAACCCTGCAACGGTGAGAGAGATGCACTAGATGACAGGCAGCCTTGCTGTAAAAAGCGTGCGTTTCCATCTCTTTTTTCTAAACTCCTTGTTGCTGTCTTTACAGGGCCCATTGAGGTCCATGCTCCCTTTTGCCTTAATGGCAATGGCCTAAAAAAGTGGATCCTAGCCACAGGACAAATCTTAAGAAAACCCCTTCCTGTTCTGCTGCTGTACAAAAGTGAACACCTCTTGTGAAGCAATATCCCACCTAAATTGGTTTCAACTCATTAAGAGCTGAAGTCCTTCCAAGTAAAAAATAGGAGCAGCTCTCCAAGGTCAGCAGGACAGCAAGCTCCTTGATTTCAGCAGCAATTAGACACTGTTCCACTGCTGCACATTCTCTGGAAATGAAGCTAAAGTCACTAAAAACCAACTTAAAGTTAGAAGTGTAATGGTCATTCCATGACTGAAGAAATTTCCAGAAGTCCCTTTATGTGTGGCTCTGCTCTCTTGCTAGTCTGCTTATATTGCACAAAAGCTCTGTATGAACAGAGGAGACTTTGGGACTTGGAGCAGCTTCTACCTGAACGCTGGGCTCCAGCCCACATTTCCTACTTAGTGGATTTTTAAAAAATTCTGGATTTAAGGCATGATCATCACTTTGGACATGGCCATTTCCAGCCTGGCTCTCTGAAGGCCTACAGGAGAACTCTGGTGGTGTAGAGAGGGTCAACCCCACAGCAACAGGGTAAAGAAAACATTTCAGTCCAATAGCTACCCAAACTGACAACATAAAGGAGGATTTGAGAGTGGATTGAGCTCTTTTCCCAATAAAAAAAGTGCAGCACACTTCATTTTCTGACAATACTATAAACTTGCTTTTATGATACCAGTTATAAAACCCTGAACATTTGTGTAGTGCTTGCAGTCTTTTTTTCTGGGAAATTCAAATGTGTGAGGGAGATTTGTGACTCCAAACCCAGCTAAAAGTAACACATCCTATCTACTGAAAAAAGAATAGAACCTGTACCACGAAGCTGCAGGCAGTGAAAAGTCATCCTTTACTACCCATTTCCTTATTTGTATTCTTTACCACTTATTCCTTATACTTGTATTCATCATAAGGACCTAAGTGAATGTTAGTGGTTAAATCAAGAATGACCCCAACAGCCTCATGCACTGAGAGGCTGGGCTTTGGAAGGTGATTAAATTATGGGGCTCTATGGCTGACTTGCTGTTAGGAGGTAGGGGCCTGGTTAGAAGTGGGGCACTGGGCGCATGCCTGGAAGGGTATATTTCCCTCTTTTCTCTCTTTTATTTCCTGGCCACATGCTGTGATCAGCTTTTCCTTCACTGTACACC
Source organism: Tympanoctomys barrerae (assembly GCA_002564285.1). Lineage (NCBI taxonomy): Eukaryota > Metazoa > Chordata > Mammalia > Rodentia > Octodontidae > Tympanoctomys > Tympanoctomys barrerae. Next base: position 4,713 of record NDGN011480129.1, read on the forward strand.
TTAGCCATGTTTTCCTGACCATGAGCTGAAGCTCCTGAAACCATGAGCCAAAAATGAACTCTCCTCCTTTAAGTGGTGGGTGTTGGGTGTTTTGTTCCAGAGACGAAGAAAGTGAGCAGGAAGGTTAAGAATCTCCAGATATTGAAGAACAATATGTGACATGCCACTATGATTGGGATGAGGAAGAGGTGTCTCCTGGATCCTCAGACTCATTTGCAGGCATTTCGCACTATGTACTTCCCTTCCTGAACATACCAGGGAAGGCAAAGAAGAAAGATTTGGCACTTGTGGGAACCTGAATTCTGCCTGACTTGATCTGGATTTATTTGTTTGGGACAGTAAATATGTGCTTAGAAAGGCATTCATCACAACTCTTGCGTTAGAGCATCTGTCCATTACTTCATGCATAGCCCTATTCTAGAATCAACCCCTTTAATACATACTATAATGAGAAATGTAATATAAAGCTGCTAGTCTAAACATGACACTGACATATCCAGCAAGATGCTTCTCCCATGCTGCCACTGTGTGCTTCCCACTTGAAGCAACCGTTAGGATAAATCTTGTATTTTATAATTACTTTGGATGCATGTAGGAGAGTGTTCTTTTTTTTTAAGGGTGTGATGGTCTATGTTATTTTCTATTAGTTGACCCACATGAAATTGCCTATAACACATTTTTGCTCGATATTATCTTGCTAAGGTCCATTCATCCTACTCAATACAGCTGTAGTTCATGCATCATTGTGGATAATCATTTTTAGCCTGCTAATAGTCATTGGGATGGTTTCCAAGGTCTGGGTTCTATATGCAATGATACCCTGATCCTTCTTGTCTATAGAAGTGTATGTGGACATTTCTTTCAGGTGGATAAACTGTTGGGCTACAGTGGAAGTGTTGGACCACAAAGTATGTGATGTCCCATTTTACATGAGAATGACAACCTCCCTTAAAAGTGATCATACTGAGTACAATCCCACCAGTAATTAAGCATCTGTTACTCTTCCTTTCCACTACCTGTCATTTGGTACCAGCCTAATTGGTCTAAAATGATACTGTTATGATTAAAATTTGCATTTCTCAGATCACTAATGACTTGAGCATCTCTTCCTATGATTATTGGCCATAATATGAAAGGCCTATGCAAGGTTTTTGCCCATTTTTCTATCCAATTGCTTGAGCCTCTCTTATTGACTTATAAAATTTCATGATATGCCCTTGATATTAATGGGATATTGGTTACTCATGTTGTAAATATCCCCTCTTTAAAGTGCCTTGTAATAAAGTAGCTATCTTTTCTCGTGTAAGAAGTGCTTCTTGCAGCACTGTTGCAATGAATCTTCATAAGACCCTCTGTGGATGGAGGATTGGCTCTGTCACAGACAAAGCCGGCTGGGAAAGGCAACTTGAAAGCCACTGAGCCCAGGGCTCACTCTCTGGAAAGGCCTTAAATCAACTGTGTGTTCATTATCTCCAAATGAGGTCACCTGCAACCACAGAGATTTGCTGTCAGGCATGAAAGGAGACACTGCAGCTGGACCTAGAGCACCATCTTAGCAGTGGACCTGGAATTGAGAGGTCTAACAAATCTCATAAACCTCAGGGCAGTACCATCACATCGCATTCTATTATTTCAGTTCAACATAAACATTCTAAGTCTACAATAATGTATTTTTATATATCTTAAGTCTGTAAGGAGAAATTGCCCAGTTTCTCTCAGCTTCAAGAGGTTCAGACTTGAAAAATTAACATCATGTTCCATTCACCCTGCTGGTGAGTTGTGGAAAAACTATTTGTACCCACATGTGTCAGGTTTCAGAGCCCAGACACATTCTGATGTTCAGCATGGCTAAATGACAAGGAAAAGTCCTTGCTGCCACCAAGGGCTGTGCAGGAGCACATTCCCAGTAGGTACTCACCCCACCAAGGACCACAGGACCCACTGAGGTCATGCTTTTCCCTGCCACCTAAGAGCTTCCCAAGGACATCTTAAGGTTCTTGTTCTTTCCTGTTCATGGGGATCATGGGGATCATGCTCCTCATGATGAACAGGACAGTGAGCCTGGTGGCCCAAAACTTTCCTTGAGCTGTGCTACACCCCTGATCTGTTCAAGGAAGCCAGGTGGTCACTGCGTAGCCAGAGGGGGGAGCATGAGGTTGTGTGTGTGTGTGTAAGAAAGAGCCAGAGCCAGAGAGAAAGACAGAGACAGAGAGTGAGAGATGGAAACTGAACAGAGAGAGACCGAGTGATCCACAGAGTGGGTGAGAAGATGGAGCAGGAGAAGGATAAACCATGACCCAAGCAGTAAGTGGTGGTGCTGACCTCGAGGCTGCACCTCTGCCTCACCCCCGCAGTGATGACACCAGAGACTCTAGTCACTGCCTGTGGGCATCCCTGGGCAGAACCACATCACCTCCAGAAGCATCCACGATGCCTGTCTTCACCCCACTATGCCTCCTTACTGAAAGCCTACACAGCAGCATGTGGCAGATCAGCTCCAAAACCATACCCTGGACCCCAGGCACCACAAAGTCACAACCTAACCAGAGTGTGACTGTTTCTGATCTGTACATGTGATAGGAGCACTCAGTGTGTGGGAAACCACCTGGAACAGGCTGATGACCTCTGTGCCCTTCTCCCCCACCCCACCCCCAAAAAGAAACTCCTCCAAAACACTTGTACTCCATCTACTTTGTGCCGAGCACTATGCCCCTCTCAAACTGAGCATTCTCAGTCTGGTGGGCAGGACCTTTGGTGCCACCATCCCTAGTGTTCACGAGCAAGGACAGCCAAGCCTCCGAGTGAACTTGCCCACTCTTGCCCACCCAGCATCCTTCAAACAGAAGGCAGCTAAGAAGCTTCTACACACTCTGCTTCTACAGACAACAAAGAGCATCTGCCTGAAGAACATGACAGGGAGTCACCCTGAAAGTGATAGGACTTCTCAAAGATAGGTGTCTCTTGGGAAGGTGTCTCAAATCTCAAGGACAACATCTGCACGGCCCCACCCAGGTGCACGTGGCCAGCAGGACTACCACCTACCTTCCGGATGCCTTCTGAAGGACTGGACACACAGTTGTCAGCACCCCCATTCTTGCTGATGGTCCGCCAGAGCTCGGCAAACGTGCTGTCCTGTTCTAGGGGGTTGGTGCCCTTGGCACGGAAGTACTCGTAGACAGCAGAATCCCGGACGGTGCCATAAGACATCTCTACTTGTTTGGACAGGTCCTGGAATGTCCTGAAATACAGAGATGCATGGGTACATGCTGCCCAGCGTGCTGCAGAGATCTAGGAGGATCCCACACCTGCCTCCCAAAGATCACGCCTGCTGTGTGTGGCCTACTACTTACCTTCACACCTAAAGTCCAGCAATAGGAGCCCTCAAACCCACAGCAGGACTTGCTAGAACTCGGGTACCATAGATATGTTTCAAGGGTAAGATATGTTATAAGGGTACTGCACACATAATAACAGCTTCAGTGCTGGGCTCCCAGGATACAAAGATAAATAACACACACTTTCTGCCTTCAGGGAGGTTAGAGTGGGCTGCAGACATCTAGAATTAAACTGTGATATAAAAACATAGCATAATACAAAACATTATTGCTGAAGGTCACCAACACAAAGCCCACAAAGGCTGAGTAGGAAGGAACCATGTTGGCAAGATAGATGACAATGTAGATGAAGGTTGGCCCCGACACTCAGTGTTGAGTATGGCAGACATATTCTAAGAGGCTGTCAATGAAGAGGTTTTCCCTCCAAAGCTCGAAGATGTGCTAGCATTCCACTAGTTACTGACTTTGAGTACCTTGCCCTGGCCAACTTGCTAAATTAAAAACCAGATTTTATGGGAGAGTTCCAGATTTTCATATGTTGCAATTATTTACAAGATGCTGAAGATTAGACAGCCCCTTCCTGAGCCTTGGATTTTTTTGTAGGGAGAGGACAGGCAGGTAGCTCATGCTTGCTTCATGGAGGGACAGAGTATGTCAGAAAGAACATCAGCAGCCAGGGAAGAGCTGCCCAAGCTGGCAGCAGAGGACAAGAGTTATTTCAGAAGGACAAATGCAAATGTTCTTCAACTTATGATAGGGTTGTAACCCAATACACCCATCAAAATTTCAAAGGTGCATTTAATACTTTTAACCTATCAGACATCAGAGCTAGCCTAGCCCACCTTAAACTTACTGAGAACCCTTACATTGGCCTCTAGTTGGGAAAAAATCATACAACACAAAGCCTGTAAGAGAGTTTTTAATATATCATGCAATTTGCCAAATAGCCATACCTCAGAATCTCTGGCCACATGGCATACCGCAGAGCCCCAGTTGTTTCCCCAGGAGATGCTAAGGCTGACAGGGAGCTGTGGCTTGCTGTGGCTGCCCAGCACCATAAGAAAGGATAATCTGGGAAGAAATCCAAATTCAAACTTCCAAGTGAAGATCTACTGATTGCTTATTGCCCTGGTACCACCATAAAGTCAAAAATTCATCAAGTTGAACCATCATTAACCAGGGCCATCTGTAGCCAGTGCAGGAAGAACCAACTAGTACGAAGTTCTCACTTGCCCCTGAAAGGCCATTGCCCAACAGCATGTGGAGAGAATGTCACAATCCAAACAGATTTGTAAGTCTCAGAACTCCGAGGGGAGAGCCAGGCTCCCACCTGGCCACTCTATTTATTTCTCAACTGGAAGCCTCACTCTGTCCTCTTTACCAACCTCATCATTTGCTACCCATACCCCTCTACTGAATCACTGTACCCAAGGGAAGAGTCAGTCTTCCCAACCAGATCTACACCACCCTCCCTCTCCTGGCCCCTTCTCTGCATTTGTTCCAAACCCACACAGCACCATAGTGCATCTCAAATGTGAAAGACCTCCTACTCCCCATCCATGGTGTCAGGCTGCGCTGTATCCTCTGCTTGGAATCCCTTTATCACTGTCATGCACCCCCATACTTCCACAAGCCTCCTGGAGATCCAGCCACTGCCTCTCCCCACCAGAAGCTACATCACCCCTCACTTTGCTGTGGCATCTCTGCACCTTGTAGACTTTGGGACAGCAAATTCTCACTGGGACTTCAGAGGGTAGCAAAGCAGGGGAGCATACCCAGGACTCTAACTGCCTGCAGCCTCCTTCAGTCACTGATATAATGGGCCCAGACAAGAGAAGGAAGTCCTGGTGCCTGTTTCCAAGTCTTCCCAAAGTGAGTGGAAGTGAGGCCCACTCTGCAACTATAGTCACATCCTGGTGTAGTGGGCACTCAGGCACTGGAAGCAATGATTCAGAGCTGGGATTGGATATTTGAGTCCCCACTGGACCATATGAATCAGGAGGCCTGGTGCTGAGGTAGCCCTACCTCAAGGTCCTGCATGCAGGCGTACAGCAGTCTTTACAGCAGACACACAGAGAGGCCAGCGGTGAGCAGAGCTTCCTCCGGCTTTGGGTACACTCTCTGTGCCATTCCTTCGGTCTAGCTATGTGGCATAGCAACAGAGTTCAGTATTCGTTTCAAAACATTGCAGACAAAAGGAAACATGAAATAACAAATTCGACGAAGAAATCTTTCTAATTATTGTTCATTATTTATATTTAATTGAAGCAAGATGTTCCTTTGCTTGAAGGGACCCAAGGGTTGTAACTCTGCCATCATCTGCCTATTATGAAAGGAGGGGGAGTCCCCCTACTTTTTTCTCATGGTAATACAAACAAACACAAGGCTTTGATGAATGAGAAACATCAAGATAAATTACACAGCTGAGTCTAAATACTGAACTACTCTAAATTACTGTAGTTTCCACGAGCTCAGGATGCATGCGTAACAGCCGGGAGCTCTGCACGCCTCCACAGATCCGCATTTGACATGGAGATTTCCTCTCTCTCCTGGATTTTATGCTTGATGGTGGCCATGGCCAGAGCGCCTCTGGGTGACAAGGAGTCAGCCCAAATATTTATGGCTCCACGTTCCTTTCAGTCCCAGTACAGAACACGGCTCCAACCCCAAACCATCTTCCTTGCTCCAGACTCACCCCTGAAACCTAAAGGCCTGGCCCATCAGCTTGCACAGCTGCAGATCTGTGCAGCAAGTGTTCCCTTCCCAGATGCGCTCTTTCCACCAACAGTAGCTTCCTTGCTCCCCAGCATGCCCTGTGCACAGTAGGGACCAGCACCATGTTTCCGGGTGAATAAAACTGTAAGGGCCTGTTTGCCAGGCTGGTGAATGGAGCCAACTTGTTGTACACCAAAGCTGTCATCTCCCCAGCCAGTTGTCCTCTCCTGTGACAAGAAGAGCAAGGACACCCAGCCACACAGATGCAGATGCCAGAGCCAGGGCAGATGCTGAGGCCAGCCAAGACCCCCACCTGGATGGAAAGCTTTGCTGGGAGGAGGCTGTGCCAGCAACACATTCAACACGGCACTTCTCTGAAGCCACCTTCTTCAGCAACAACTGCTAACAAGTGTCCAGGTACCCACAACACAGACAAAGGACCAGCCTGCAGCCTTCAGGATGGTTTCAATCAACCTAGAGTGCACTGTGAAATCTGAAAGTCATTCACCACTGTACTTCCCTGACAGCTCCTGGATGTCTAAGGGGTGGCCCATGGTGGCACTTGGAGCAAGGAACAAATGGTGAACACACTAGGTTCATGGCAAGGGACTGGTGGTCAAAGCAGGATCCCAGTGGGGGCAAGGGAAACCCCAGAGCCACAGGGAGCTGCTGATCTATGGGCCAAGGCTAAAGTCTCAACTGAGTCATGGAGGGCAGGCAGAGGCCGCCATAGGGAGAACCCCAGGGCAGTATTCCAGGAGGAGAAGGGACTACCCAGGAAGACCCCAGTGTGCAGAAATATGGCTCACTAAAGTCATCACAAGGTGACTCTTACCAGCTGCTCCAGATGCCTTAGCCATTTGATATACCTTGGTAGTTTTCCATGTGGTCCTCAGTCTCCCCTTTTGGTCCCCACCCTAAACCTACCAAAGCAGAAACTCTGGATCTGGTACTCAGTAGTCTTGTATTTCAATAGCCTTCTGGGTGACTGTGCTGGATGTCAATCCTAGAAGCACTGACTGGGGCAGGGCATCTAATGGTCTTAGTTTCCATAATCCATGCCTATCCCACAGTGTTGATGAATATGAATGATCACAGACATATGACTGTCACACTTAGCACAAAGCCAATGTGTAATATATCCTGGGTGTTCTGTTAGAGTGCCAATAAGAAATCATGTGTTCAAATCGTGGGCCCAGGTATGGACACTGGCTGGGGTGGCCATACTTAGGTGGCCATAGATTTGGGCAGCAGCATACTGCAGCTTCCAGACTCCTATGATCAGAGCCCATCTCCCCACTGGCCAAGTGATCTACTCAGTAAGAAAACTGAGGCCCATCCTGTTTCCACCTCACTGCCCAGGGGCGGCAAATGCTTGCCATAAGCACCTAATCTGCAGCCCCATTGACAGCACACACTAGGTAACCAGAGCAGTCTAAACTAGTGATGAGCAGGAGACACCCAACCCCACCGGCCTGCAGTCCGCACTCTTGCTTTGCATACAGGATGGTAATGGCCTCGAAGAAGCCTTGCTAGGGAAGCAGTGAGCAGCTGGGCAAGGAGCAGCTTTCAAAAGCTCTGGCTCCAGGCTGGACCTGGATTGGCTGGCAAGTCTCACCTGAGACTCTGTCTAGCACTGACTGCTGGCTGTCACCTTACATCAGCTTTTAGTGATGCTTCGTATTGGGATTGTCCCTGGGCAAGGCCTGCACTCTCCTCCAAGTCTACTGAAATTAGAGTTGGGACCACTGAGAGTGACTTCTTTGCACCTCAATCCCTGGTTGCTGGTTTTCTGGTCTTCGGTTGCAAAAAGCACTGGTGACACTGCCGAGCACATCAAACTGCCTTGCAAAAGCACTTTGCAAGCATCACCTGCACACATGGGAATTGCACACAGGGAGTTCCCAATATCTCCTTTGGCTATGGGTAAGGGCAGTCTCCCTGCTCAGCCCAACCTCCCATCTTCCACACACCTTTCCCCACAAATCAATCTTACTATTTCCTGGATACATTTTCATTAACAAGGAGATAAATGTGTTTGCAGCATGAGGAAAATCAATAATACTGAATTTATAAACACATTTTTGCATGTTAACAGAAATTATTTACATTGGCAATGGAGATAAATACACTTGCAACAAGAGCAAATCAATATACAGTACGTGCAAAAACAGATTTCAACTGTTTCCCCACAACACGCCATAACTATTATTCTTCCTGAAGGAGAAAAGAAAGTAGTGGAGTGGCCCAAAAGGCACAGAAGGGCGGGGACACTCATCACAGCAACTGGAAGCTGTCTTGACTACAATGTGTGAATGTGTTTACAATCATCCTACCAGCCTCACTGTGCTGTCCCATGTACTGTGCTATAGGAAGTGACAATGCGCAAGCAATCGAGGCTGCTTGACTAGGGTCCACAACCTGCTTATAGGCCCTTTGGTTCCTAATGCACCTCCCGGCCATCAGCCTGCCCTTCTGAGCCTCCTCCCCAGGGTGCTCCTACGCCTCATCTTCTCTGAGCCTTCTCCTATGCAAGGCCAGGGTTCCTAGGTGACTTCCTTCTTCCATTCATTTGTCATTCAAAAATCTATTTGTCCTTAATATCTGCTTGAGTCAGGTCCTGCTCCAGGTCTGGGGACAGAGTGACACTAAGTTCCCTCTTTCACAGAGTTCACTTAGTAAAGGAGGGGAATAACACAAGCATCACACTGTGGACACCGCCACAATAGTGACACGGCGCTGTGTCGTTGAGGCACACAACACCTGACCCCTAGCCTGAAAAGAAGAGAGCTTTACTTTGGTGCACAGTTTTCATAGGTTTTGGTCCATGGTCAGATAGCTCCAAGGCAGAAATGGAACAGGAAAGGGGCCTGGCCAAAGAAAGTTGCTTAATTTATGGCTGCCAGGCAGCGGAGAGAGAAGAGAGAAGGCAGGGACCAGAACGTAGCTTTGCAGGTCATGCTCCAGGGACCCAGATCCTCCCCACAGCACACTCAGCTACGGCTCATCCATGTATAAATCCACTAGTGCATACAAAAGCTCATGATCCAATCACCTTTCACTTACATGGGACTTTTGGGGGACATTGTAGAGCTAAACCATAACAGCAAACTTTCCAGAGAGGTCAGACAGTACATATGTGGGATTTGATGGCCACATACACAACTCTACTATTTGTCCTTTGTTTTTCTGTTTGTGTTTTGTTTTGTTTTTTGGATGCTCTAAGATGTTTGAAAAAATAAAAGCAGCATTAGCTTTCAAGCTATAGGAAAACAGCCTCAGGTCAGGGGTGGCCTGCAGGACACATGGCTGGCCTCTGATGCCATAGATCAAGAGAGAAGAGTGCTAGAGAGGTCAGCTGAGCAGGGTGAGGGCTGCATACGATGATGGGAGGATGACTGTTTCAAGAGGGCAGGGCAGCTCTCTAGCCATCTGAGCTCACATCCAGGGCACCACTTCCCCAGTATCTTTCCTTGCGCTAGACAGCAAGGAACCAAGCAGAGTGATCGCTGGAGGGCAGGGCTGAGACCCGCTGGAGCAGTCCTACCCAGGAGCCTGGGGACTGCAGCTGGAGCCAGCCCGCTGGTTTCTCCGTCTAGATCACCCCTTGGGGGCTCCCAAGAAGCTAGGGGAGGCTAATGCTGGGGTCACCCTGGGCTCTAGGGATCCAGAGTCTCACCAGGGTTTGATCCCTGGCAGTCACATAGTGACTGCAAATTCAAATCCTAGTTTCAGAAATCTGTGGGAAGTTCTGCATCAGGACACGGCGTGACCCACCAGGATGGGGCTATGTGACCAACGGCAAAATAGCACAAGCCACAAAGCCCTTTAAACATGTGTCCAGATGCCAACCTGGATACCCAATGATGTGTCCTCCTCCTCCTGCAGCTTTCCCTCCTAGGCATTGTCTCCCTGAGGTCGGCTTCTCCTATTGGAAGAGATTACATATTTGGGATTTTGTTTTCCTCCATTTCAGTTTTCATGGTCAACTGGGGTCTGAATATACTATGTGGCAAATTTTAGAAATAAATCATCCGTCAATTTTCAATAGCTTAGGTGACAGTATGACTATTCTAACATTTGGTTATTGCTTTTAATCTCTTATATGCCTAATTTATGAATTGAATTTTCTCATAGGCTTGTATGTACACATCTACAGTTTGCAATCCCTAGATCCAAGAAGCCATTGGAGTACCAGAGCCTGAGTCTCTCAGGCCAAGGGAGACCACAGCATCAAGGAGACTAAGAAATGCTCCTAAGAAACTGCTAAGAAATAAGAAAGACACCTTGAGGCATTTACACATAGTATCTGTTTCCCTTCTTATAAAAATCAGCCATTATAATAAATATAAATAAAAACAAATGCAGGATGAATAAGCAGAGAATACTTGTGAGACTTCCACTTCTCACAAATGCATTATTTCAGAATTTGCATTTTTATTACATTGTAAACAAAAAATGTGATATGAATGATTTTTAAAAACTTCTGCCAGACCCAGTCCTAGCCCAGGCCTGGTGAGTGTGTGGGAGAGCTTCCGGCTACACTGCGCAAGCGGGACTTACTACTGCTCCCAGCCCAGGCGCAGCATGGGTTAGGCCCTCTTCTACCCCCTTGGGATGCCCCCCACCACTCCGCAGCTCCTCCCCCACCCCGCCGGCCCAGTAGGGATTTCTGCCACGTTCCAGGAACCCCCAGACACAGTCCTAGCCCAGGCCCAGTGAGTGTGTGGGAGAGTTTCTGGTTACTCTGCACCGGCAGGACCTATTACTGGTCCCAGCACAAGTGCAGCATGGGTGAGACCCTCTTCCACCCTATTGGGAAACCCCCCAACAATCCGCAGCAGCTCCTCCACCTGGGCCCACAGAGTAGGAATTTTTGATGCGTTCCAGGATGGCCCAGATGCAGTCCTGGCCGAAGCCCGATCAGCACCTGAACTTCAGTACCTGCTAAGGTTATAACTACAATGAAGATCTTCAACAAAGGTCAGAAGACAGTGCTACACAAAATGATGAGAAGGAACAAATGCAACCTCAGAACCCAAGCCCACCCGTAACAAGTGCAGAGGACACTAAAACAGAACATATTGGGAATCACACAGCTGAAAGCAATGAATCAACGGCTTCTGAAATAAACACCTACAGAAAGGTATAGAGGAACTCAGATTGGAAATAAAAAAAGTAATCCCTAAATTAATAACATCTGCAGTAAAGAATCAAATGCAGAAACATGTGGAGGAAACCCAGTGCCCACCCAGAACAA
>NDGN011480137.1:0-10777 GCA_002564285.1 Tympanoctomys barrerae
ACACAGGGAAGAATCCCCGTGAAGTATTTTTGGATGTGTAAATATTTTCACCATTTAGAAAAAGAGTATGGAGATTACCCAGAAAGTTAAAAATGGAAATAATTTATAGCACAGTAATCCCACCTGTACATAAATATTTAAAGAAATCGAAATTATTTTCTGTAGAGATATAAATGCATAGCAATATGTATGTGCATGCGTATAATATTATTTCACTCAAACAGTGACACATTGCCATTGAAAACAACATACAAGCCCAGGGATATAGCTCTGCGACAAAGCATCTACCTGGCAAGCTCAAGGTCCTGAGTTTCAGTACAACAAACAAACAAATAAATACATAAATAAATACATAAGTACATAGGTAAACCTGTAGGATATTATATTAAATGAAAAAAAAACATTCTACATATACATGTAAGATTACCAAATACTATTAGATTAGGATTACAGGACAGGCCACATTGGCTGACTATAAACTGGAAAGGCAGAAAATGCAGTGTTTTTCTGTCCCACCCCCAAAGTTGGAAGTCTCAGGATGTGAGGGAGCAAATGTACTTTCCCAATATTTTACTTAGGTGTTTCTTAACATATTCACATTGGTAATCAAGACTAAGCTTCACAACTTAGATATAAAGTTCACTTTAATAAATTCTAGCAACCTTGGGAATATTTTAATAACATAATTTGAGGACATGAAATATATAATTTGTGGATATTGTGGAAGAATAATGTAATTGGTTTTAAAATGAGCAATGACACTGGAAAGAAAAAGGTTTCCTGTGACATTCATTTGTTACAGGGCTGGGAAGAAAATATTCCTGGGATATAGTAACATTTTTGAAGTAGAAATCCTTGGTGAAGATTGAAGACTGTTTGAAGAAGAAGATAATAATTACAGGCTCACCTGAAGATGGATAGTGAGCTCTAAATTATCTATTAGAAGTATTTTCAGGCCTGGGGAGATCGCTTAGTAGAATAAGCACTTGCCTGGCAAGCGCAGGGTCCTGAGTTCAATCCCTACTACCACAAAAATAAAAAAAGAAGTACTTTCAAATCTAAGAAACATAAGAGAATAAATAAATTATATGCAGAAATAATATTAAACATACAGATATTGGAGTTGTCACTGGAAATAGGAGAGCTTTAGAAACAAGAATCTGAGACTTCTACGATGATTTCCATAAGCAAGGATAGAGTTAACAATAGTTATGAGACACTGAAGAATTGTAGTGGCGATGGTAAATCTTGCTGCACTGTGCAGGAACTATGATCCTCTAGTCCATTTGTGAACAGAATGATTTTACCTACTTTCAAAAGTCTTAGAATTTGGGGGCAACTGGATAGGTCAGTGGACTAAAGCGCCTGCTTAATCAAGCACTAGGGGACCAGGGTCGGATCCCTGGTGTGCCCTGCCAGCTCTCCCCCAGGGCATGCTGAGAAGGCAAATAAGACTGGATTGGGCATGGTGGCGCACACCTGTAATCCCAGCATTTGGGAAACTGAAAACAGGAGAATCACTACAACTCTGATCTGTGCAGTGAGACCTTGTACTAAACACATAAAAAAAATGTCTTAGAATATGTAGAGGGAGATAGAAAATAAAGAGACCTTGGTAGTGAATATCGTGTGCATGCTTTTATAATACACTCTACCAGCTTTAATATAAATTATGAAAATAAAGAAATATTTAAATGATAAATATTCTGTATACTTTTGCTGAGAGGGAAAAATCTCATAACTCAGAATCCCATCAGTATGAATGCCAGTTTTCCTCTTTGCTGCAATCAAAGATCACATGTTTAACTTTTCCTGAGAAGTGAATCTTGATGTACAGTTTGGGTGTGGTGGTTGCATAATGAAGAGAAACTGCAACACAAGAAATGCCACTATTGCCTTCTTCACATCACTACTAGGAACGGAACAAAATACATATGCATAAGCTTTGTGTATTTGTGATACTGCCTAATGGATTTCTGTGGTGGTCTTGTCACTTTTTCTAGAGATAAAAGTGGCAGGTGTGGGTCTCATGGTGCGCAAATCACAGTTTCTCTAAACTGTGACCAGATGTTTATAAAGTTCTGTATTAAAGATTTTGCTTTTTTTTTTTTGCAAAGATCTATTAAAAAAACCAATCAGTCATCTGAACATAAACCAAACCACAAAGATTAAATATGTCAATGTGGAAGTAGAGACTGTTAAGGCATGTGATTTCACTACAGCACTTCTTAGTATGAGGAAATTGCTTTGTATTATTTCATTATACCCAAAAGATTCATGGGCACCATCTGGGTGAATATATTTCATGATTTATAAATATATTGCATTAATGATATTTGGAAAGTTGTCTGTCATCTAAATTATCTTTGCTCTGGGTCTTTTGATATATTTACTTGTTTGTTTACTTTCTCAGATTTATATTTGAATTCCACATGTTTCTAACTATGAAAAATAGAAATGCATAGCCCTCTAAGTGGAAAATTAGTTATAGAGATTATTAATTTTTATTATGCAACAAAGGACTAAGCTTTAGTTTTTAACCACCAAAACACTCATTCTTCTTTTCCTTTTCTCTCAAAGTCATTTATAAATTTCCAGCAAGTAACCATCCTACTTTCTATCATGAGTATATTTTGTAAACTGGCACCAACTTGTAGAACCCTTCAGGATATGTTCTTGAACCTGCGCCCCCTACACTCCTTAAATTATATGCAGTATATTTAGCTGACTTGTTTCCTAAGAACACTGAGTCAAAATGTATACAGTGTGTTTAAAATATTCATAAAGTTGGTGATACCAAAGAGAACACATGTACAAATTATAACTCTTACCCTTTAAAAGAACTGAATAGCATCACTAAACTTAGTATTCAACATTTTTGGGGATTCAGTTATCATTATTGTGCAGACTTCTGAGAATGGGATGTGTTAAAAAGAAATCTCTCAAGATATTGTTTAGATTATCATGCCCTATTATGTGTGTGTGTGAGTGAGTGAGTGAGAGAGAGAGAGAGAGAGAGAGAGAGAGAGAGAGATCGAGAACACAGACCTTTTCTGAGCAGTTACCTACTCTGAACTTTCTTTGGCTGCTGAGATTTGAGAAATCAATTTTTGATTCTTGGTCTAACCCTTACAGAAAACATCCACAGCTATTTTTTTTAAATTTTTACTTTATAGGGAACACTTTGGAATTTTTCACCTTTCTGGCTGCTGCAAAAATATCAGTTCAGCTTTCCATAATAATTCAGTGATGGTGGATTAGGGAAGGACAACAACTGAACTTACTGGATCACCCTCAGATGGCTGCACAGCTAAGCTTCCTGAGCTATTTAATTTCACATTACCAGCGTTTACTACTGAAGCATTTACTAAGAGCAAGCCCTCAGAGGCCTAGCAAGAGGAAGTGAGTAAGAAGCTGGTAACCTGCAAGATCTACCCTGCTGCCTTGCAGGTTGAATGCCGGGTCAAGGGGGGAGGTGAGAGACTTTTATGACAATCTTAACTTGATTCTCAGTCTAAGAAACTTCATCAGGGATATTTGAAAGCTCTAAATAAAAATTACCTGTGGGCAGAGTCCTGACAAGATTCTGATATTTTCCAGAAACAGCCCAGTACAGAGTTCTCCCCCTCTACTTCATTGACTATGGGCTGTCAGTGAAAAATCAGACTTGTAGGTCTGGCCAAATATAAGTGGATTAAAGTGCCTGCAAGTAGGTGCGGGGGCCAGGGATTCGATTCCCAGGACTGTTGTGCCAATCCTGCCCCTAGGGTGCACTGAGATGGCAATTGAATCTGGGCATGGTGGTGCACACCTATAATCCCAGCACTTGGGAGACTGTAAACAGTCGGATCACTATGTGTTCAATCTAGTAGTGACACCCTGAACACCATGTAGACTGTTCCCTAAAATACAAAAAAAAAAAAAAAATCACTTGCAGCACAGATGTGGTGGATTGATTTCAGAGGACAGCAGCGAGGGTTTCTGGTCAATGGTGTCTCTTTCTGGCATCAATAGCTAATTCGCTTTTGTTGTATCATCATGGTCTTCTCCTATATTGAGAAGGCAACACTTTTATGTGACTTGAATCATATTTTCTCACAAAGAATGTATAAATGCCAATGCAGTGTTACTGCAGCTGTCACTGAAACAAATGATTAAGAAAATGCCATACAATTAAACATATACAATCCAACCCGGTCACTTCTAAATCCTTCCAGTCAGGTATTTTATTAGAAATACCTTGCATGAGTTTTGGGAAAGATTTGCATGTGTCTCTTCACAATAAAATATAGCCAAGGAGTACTCATGGCGAAGGGCACTCAAACGGGCCACCTGGGATCCATGCATAGCTATTCACACATTACTGCATAAAAGCGAAATTACTCCCATGGATCTTGTCCATCACCCTTGAAAATCTGGTTACCCCTCCTGCTGCTTGATGATCCTGCAACACACAGATTTTGAAGTCACCTATTGGAAGCCATAACATGTAGTTAAGAGGTACTTTTTTTCTGTTTCCTGCACAACTACTACTATCCCGTATGGAATTCCAAGATCATGAATCAAGCATTGTGCAAGGTTCTATGTAATAGTATTAATTGAAACTTCTGTGTGCAACATAATTGAACCAATGCCTGTGAAAGTAGCTATTGCTCTTAAAAAATATCTCAGCTGACTAAGCACCTGCTTAGGCAAGCACAGAGACCAGGGTTTGATTCCTGGTACTACATGCTATATTGGCCCTGCGCCTGGATGCACTGAGCCACAACTGGGTCTAGGCATGGTGCCACATGCCTGTAATCCAGCGCTGGGGAGCCTGAAAACAGGAGCATCACTAAGAGTCCGAGCTGTGTAATTAGACCCTTTACCAAACACATAATTTTTTTTAAAACCTCATCTTTTTAGGAACCCACTTTGGAGTCTCTGGAGAAGCAGAGGAAACCGGAGACTTGAAAGAACATGGGAGAGTCACCAGTTGCAAAGTGACTCTGTGCTTAATGAGGGCAACAGGGAAAGAGGGTCAGTGCAGGCTTTCAAGAAAATGGAGCAGTCTGAGAAAATGCCAAGGCGATTGGTGAATTCTAGAGTCAAGGATAAGTAAAGTAAACCTGTTTTCAACCAAAAACAGGTTGGATCTTTGTACCTGTACTACACCCCATCACTGGGTAGGGGACAGCTGTAGAAAGCCTGGCCTTGGAGCATACACAGAAATAATTTTTAAGTTATAGCAATTATGATGCTCTCATGGATGGGAAGGTGCTCAGCCTCCTCTCTTCATTGTCATGCTTCCATTCCTATTCAATAATCAAGGGACTGGGAGACAGCTCAGTGGAATAAGTGCTTGCTTGGCAATCTTCAAGGTCCTGAGTTCAATCCCTAGTCCCGAAAAAAACCCCACAAATAATCAAATCACTCATGATGGATGGTCAATACTTTTAAGACATTAATATTTAATATACTACATGAACTGAGATTTTAAAAAGCTTTACTTGAATACATCTTTTTAGAATTGCAGTTGGAGTCTAGTAATCAAGTGCAAACCCAATCTATAATTTTATTTCATAAGGACCTATTTTAATGTCTTATTTAATTCTTATTCTCTCATCAGGCTTTCTAGAAAATATGACTTTTTCATATTGTTGTCCTATAAGTCATTAGTCACAAAGGATGATACATTTTCATCACTGGTGATGTTCAAAACTACTATTACAGTATTTATGGCTGGGCATGTTTGTGCATACCTGTAATTCCAGCAATTAGGAGCTTGAAGCCAGGAGGAGTGCTGTGAGTTCAAGGCCAGGCTGAACTGCATAGTGAAATCCTGTCTCAAACATAGATAGATAGATAGATAGATAGATAGATAGATAGATAGATAGATCAACATTTGTGCAGGGGTAATTCAACATGACTGAATACAGGGGGAGTCAGGTAAGAATTACTCAGAGAAAGTCAACTAAAATCACAGGTAATTGGGAGAAAGGCAGGGACTTATATTCGGTTGCCAAATTCAATCTGAAGTAAGAGACTTGTAGATCAAACAGAACATTTACATAGGAGTTTAAAAAGTGTTAAAGCATCCCACAGCACTGCCTATGGGACCTCTCCCTGTGAACATAGTAGGGTCAGGATTCTGGAAAGTTCCCCTCAGAAGCAGGTAGACTACAACAGCATGGGAAACTCAAGTCACACCGGATAGTTTTGGGATACATGCCCCTTGCCTTGTTTTCCTTCCTCCAAAAAGAAGACATTTTGAGTCTGGCAGGAAATGTTGCTGGGACATGCAGGCAGAGTGACGTAGAAGCTGCTCCCTCCCTGGAGGAGCACCACTTTTGTTTGTTTGTTTGTTTGTTTGTTTGTTTCTAGCAGCTAAGTGGATCCTCTAGCAAAAGCAAGGTTAGGGACCGCAGTGGTGGTCTTGAAGGTGGGACGACATCACCTCTCCTGCCCTGCTCCCAGCTGTGCAAGGAGAGGGGCTTGAGGTTTAGCCCAGCTTGGGCTGACATGGGGCAAGGAGTGCCTGCTCCTTAGTGGCAGTGGGTTGGTCCACAGCACTGTCCCTCTGTTTCTCCTTCCAGTGCGAGAGGAGAGAGACCTGTCAGGCTAACAGAGTGGAACAGATGAAGCTGTAAGAGCTGGGAGGGGCAGCCTCAGACCATGTCTATCTGAAGATACTGTGCTGTAGCAGCTAGGAGAGCGACACAGACAGACAGAGTGTGGACATGCACGCAGGCCTTGCAGGAGGGGCAAGCTTGCTGGCTGAACACCCTGGGCCCAGCTCCCACATCTGCAGGCTGAGATCCGCCTACACACAACTCTGATCCTACTGCAGATTTGGCACGACTGTCCAGTGCAGAGGTTTGGGCTTTGATTGGACACCACCACGAAGTGAGAACACCAGAGGAATTCTGTTTTTGTTGTTGATGATGATGTTTATTTCTTTAGGTTTTTTTCTCTGTCTTTCTTAGGGTTGTTTATGCTTTTACCTTTATTGCTATTTTTTTTTCTTTTCGCTTTCCTCAACTTTCTTCATATTTTCACGTGAGTAAACATTGGTTGGCTTCAGTATTCTTTTTATTTCTCTTTCATCTTTCTCTCTTGTCCTCTTTTCCGGTTTTCTAAAGCTTGGGTCATCATCTGTTGACCTTCAGCCTGGCCTCTATGACTTCACCATATTTATATTTATCTCTCTTGTCCCTCTTAAATTGCCTCCTCCCCAGGGCAGAATAGTTGCACTAAGGAGAAATTCACTGCAGATAAGTTCCTGGTTTATGTTGAACTTTGTCATATATGTATAGGTCTTGCTGTGAGGGCAAAAGACACCAAATTTATAGTTACCTCTGCTTGTCAGCTCTTAGGACATGCTTCGTGCTGTTGTTGTGGCTTACTGCATGACCTCAGCCAAGGTGTCCTGCTTGTGAGGATTGGTCATTCTCCTTTGGATGACCTTGATTGTCTGGAGTCATAATCAATCATATGACACTATCAAAGGACTGAGTGCTGGATAAACAGATAGCAACTTCTCACTTTTAATAAATAATTCAGAAAGTAGAATTTGGTTGCAAACACAGAGGCAAAAACTAGTTCTATGTAGATGACAACTCTGTGGAATAAGGATGCTTTGATACTAGTTATGTAGCCTCAGTGTAGTGGCAACCTAAGAAATTCACAAGAATCAGACAGAAAACAAATGAAAATAGATAATGACAAAATATGTAAGCAAAATGCAACCCTAGACCTGCAATCAACCCAAAATAAGTCCAAGGAATAGTAAGACAGGAAAAATCAGAATATAATCACCTGAATTTGCTAAAATTGTAGCAGGTAGAAGAAAAAAAATGGAGAGGCTTTAGAGCAAATAATATTAGAAATAACCTCTAAAGTAAACAAAGGGATGATGATGAAAATGTATGTGTTATGGATTGTATCTAGTTCCCCCCCCCAATGCCTCATGCAGTCATGGGGCTGGGATTTCTGGAGTTTGAGACTAACTCATGATCAACTGGGACTATGGGCCTTAGTACTTCTGGGTTCATGGTTCTGAGTACTTCTGGAATTATGAGTGAGAGTACTACTCACAGCCTGGGACAGTAGCCTGCAATTTAAAAGAGAGAGACATTCTCTTTGTAGTTGTTGTTGCCTGCTTCCATTTCATTTATGCTTCTCCTTCCTTGGTTCCTCTTGTTCTTTTCCACAGCCATGAACTAATGCCCTCTGCCCTGTGCCACTCTGCTTTGAGCCAGCTGAGTATGGATGGAAACCTCCAGTAACAGTGAGCTAAATAAACCTTCCCTTCCTTCCTTTTGGGTGTCTGGTATTTGTCCCAGAAATGAGGGAAAAGTAACTGAGACAGAGTTTACCACCAGACAAGTGGGGTCATTGCTGTGGCTAAACCTGGTGATGTGGATTACAAACTTTCGGGAATGGCTTATGGGAAGACATAGGAATGGTTTGGAGAGGCCATCTGGATGAGAAGACCTCGAACAGCTTCAGCTGTTTTGTTTGGGAGATTCTGGACAGAGCTCAGAAGACCAGAAGCCCGATAGAAAGCCTGCCTGTAAAGAGCAGACTGGGAAGGTTTCTGCTGGGAAGAAGGACTGTGTTGATTGTTGGACTCTAGATGATTCGTGCTATGGCTTGGCCAATGACTGTCTGAATTTTGCTTGTGTCCAGAGACATTACCTGAGACTGAATTTAAGCATGGCAGACTGATTAATCTTTCAAAAGATATTTCAGGGCAGCCAAATATTGGGGTGGTGGCATGGATGTTATTGGGTAGATTTATGTTGAAAATCAAGAGCAAAGAACCAAGCAGGATGATTTAAAATGCTGTGAGATTGTCCAGAAAGGAAGTACCAGGAAAGCTGTGGAGTGCAAAGGCAAAGCTCAGAGGATCTCCAAGGCTAAGAAGGAACCAGGGTATGGAAAAGCTAGCCTGAGGACATCACAGGAGGCAGAAGGTCTCCATTCCTTACAGCCTCAGAACTGCAAAAGTCAGGGACTTTGCCTTGATGAAAAGCCGCTGAGCCCTATGTTCCAGAATGGTGGCGGCAGCCACACCAAGTTCCAGAATGGTGTCAGAATGGTCTATTTGGTCCTTGGAATCAGAGTCAGAGTGATCATCAATCCAGGCACTTAACCCCTACAGCCAAAATAGAAGAATGGCTGGCTACTGCTCCAGCTGGAAGCAGACCGTGGCATAATCCACGTGGCATTGGCTTTAGGCACATGCAAAATGCAGGAGTTCTGAGGTTAAGAAGGCTTCCACCTAGATGTTAGAAGGCCTGAGATGCCAGGCAATGTGCTCCTGGGAGGGCAGTGTGTAAGGCTGTGAGTGAGAAGCCTATTCAATGGAAACCCAAGAAATTTGGAAAAGCCAGGGACTTGGATCATCTAAGGGAAACTGCAAAGAGTAGCAAAGCTGGCCTAAGAGAGAAGCCATGGGAGCTACCACCAAGAGTGCCACAGGGGCGGAGCCACATGGAGCTCACAACTAAGCACATTGCTTTGGATGTTCCACTTGGAGCTATAGGATTTAATGTTTGCCCTACAGGATTTTGTACTTGTGTTGGTCCCAATGCTTGGTATCCTGCTGAGTGTACCTTCTGGAATGGTAATGTTTATCTTGTGCCTTTGAATGTTGCAAGTGCTTAACTTTTCTTTTGTACAGGGGCTCACAGCAAAGTTTGCCTTGGATCTTAGAGTAGACTTGGGACTTGAACTTTTCAGCAATGCTTAAACTGTAAGACTTTGGAAACTCTTAGAGTTGGATTAAAATGACTTTTGTGTAAAGGGATGTGCATGAGACTTTGGGGGTGCAGGGGTGGAATGTCTAGTTGTGCCCCAAAAACCTCATACAGACCTCATACAGTCATGGGGCAAGAACTTCTACAGTTTGAGACTAACTCATGATGAACTGGGATTATGGGTCTTAGTACTGCTGGGATTATGTGTGTGAGCACTACTGTCAGCCTGAGGTGATAGCTTGAATGCAATACAAGGGAGAGAGTGCCTCTCTGTAGCCAGTGTTGCCTGTTGCCAATCCATCGTTGCTACTCCTCCCTTGGCTCCTCTTGCTCTTTGCTGCAGTCATGAACTTCTGCTCTCTGCCCTGTGCCACTCTTCCTCGGAGCCAGCTGAGTATGGACTGAAACCTGCAGTAACTGTGAGCTAAATAATCCTTTCCTTCCTTCATTTTGGGTGTTGGTTGTTTGTACCAGAAATGAGAGAAGAGTAGCTGAGAAAGTATGTCTGCTCAATTAATCTATATTAGACACAGAAAAAATTTAAAATAATTTATAATTATGAAAAAATGAGGTGCTTAGATAATTATGGCCACCATGAATGTCTAACACATAAAAAAATAGAATCCATGAAACAGCTTCAAATAAGTATTGAAAAGATTAAAAATCTCATTGAAAGTATATGTAGCTGAGGTAAGTTAAAATGTAAGAATAAACTATCAGATGTAGAACACAGGCTCAGAAGACATGACTGTAGTTAGTGACCAGAAAGAGAAAGATTTCTTAAAAGCAGCAAGAGACCATAGAAAGTTAACACAACAGCTGAAGATGATAAGAAAAACAACATAAGATTTACTGAAATCAATGAAAAAACACACCAGGCCACAGCACAAAAAGTTTGCAAATAGAAGGAACAGCAGAAAGTCTTTCAACCATGGAAGAAGAACTTACAGGTAGGTGAAGCATATAGAACTCAAATTGTTGGGCTGGTGAGATGGCTCAGTGGTCTAAAGCACCTACTTAGAACAAGCTTAGCA
>NDGN011480140.1:0-11336 GCA_002564285.1 Tympanoctomys barrerae
CTACAATATCACCCTTTTTGTAGATTCGCATGTATGTAGCCAAAGGAACAACCCCATGTTTTTCTAAAAGGCCTGGAAAACATATACCGGGTTCCCCTCCTCTTTAAGTAAGTAAATAAAAGTGACAAACCCTTAGTCAACCTTATTAAAGATAAGGTTGTGTTAGTCATTTTGGCAAATTACTGGAAGATGGCGGTTCCGGCCGAAAGGCTTGATTTAGCTTTGATAATTCCTGTGTATCTAGGAATTTGTCCATTTCTGTTATCTATCTTACTAAAATACAGGTTCTTGGAGTAAGTATTGATCTTTTGGATTTCAGTGGTTTAATTTTTATCAGTTCGTGTTGCATGGATTTGAATCTTTAATCTTTAATAAGGTTGACTAAGGGTTTGTCACTTTTATTTACTTATTTAAAGAATCAGTTCTTTGATTGTTTTCTTAATGTTCATTAATTTCTGCTCTTATCTTAGTAATTTCCTCCATTTTACTGGCTTTGGACTTGACTTGTTCTTCTTCTAGACACATGAGATTGAATATTGGGTTCTTTTATTTGAGCTCATTCTGTTTTTAAAAGACTGATATGCACATTCACTGCTGTGAGTTTCCCTCATAGAACTGCTTCCATTATCTTCCATAATTTCTTGTATGTTGTATTGGTATTATTGTTTAATTGTAAGAGCTGCCTAATTTCTTTAATTTCATCAGTGACCCATTGGTTTATTCAGGAGAATGTGACAAAGTTCTAGTTTTCATAATGTCATGTTGTGTTGAGTCCATGTTAAAATTAATTCATAGTCAAATTTACACAAATAAGAATACTTAAAATATACAACAGTTTTAAAATTTAAATATTTAAAGTTTCATCAGAAAACATTATTAGGTAATTATAATATTCAGAACTGGTATTACATTTTATTTCATTCCATTTTAAATTTGTCATCTGGAATTGGATCTTTGGTAATGCATTCCAGTTAAACTGTTAGTTTATTGGCATGCATCATGCTAATTTTCTGGGTCGTTATTTTGTAATGTAATTTGAATTGAATGAAAAAAAGCCATGAAGACAGAAAGTGCAGATATTCAAATAAACTAGTCATTTAATGAATGCCAGTGTAGTGCATACTAAGGCAGATGAGAATGTGGGTGATCTCCTAAGACTACTAAAGTATTACCTGTCAGATCAGTTTGTCTTATAAGTGTGTATAATCAAAAGAACAACTGATTACTTGAATGAAAGGGAACATTCCTGTACACAGATTCAGTCAAGGACAGTGGCCCAGAATTCCCTGCAAAGTTTTGTTGAATAGAACATACGCAGTTTTCTAGTTAAACTTGTATTGTTTGGGATTACAAAATCTAAGGTATTAGTACTCTTTACTCTTCAGTCATTAAGAACTATCAGCATGAAGGGATTGTAACCTTGAGCTCGTAGGAGAGTGTATGTCATATACGTGTATGTCAGTACCACCCTGGGACATTCAGAGAAGATAAAAACAAAGTCATCATCTTCAGAGAATCTGTAGTGTCATGGAGAATATAGTTTTGTCGAAGTAGGAATAGATGTATAAAATAACAACTAAGTATTTAGATTATTAAGGCCAAGAAAGCTCACAATCCTGGCAAGCAAGAGAAGCCTTACTGATAACTAATTTTAGGTGGGGAAACTGAAGAATTAGTAGATTTCTAATCTATAGGGATTGCAGATACTTGGAGAGATCACAAGACTTGGAGGACTCAAAGTATGGAAGTATGGCAACCTGCCCTACTACAGTGTTTTCAAGCCTCTCAGCCTCTGGGCCTGGCCCACTGTTTTCTCACTGAGCTGCATGCTCTGTGTCTCTACCCAGTTATTGGGCAAATATTTGTTGGTTGGTTACTATAGGCTGGCAGAGTCTGCTAGACAGTGCTGGGGACTTACTCTTCATAGTTAACTTCCATAGTGGGATCTCTCTATCACTTGTAATATACACTGAATGTCCTTTAAATGTTGCTTTTTTTTTTATAATATGGCCCTTTGTTTCACTCTGTCCTAATCTCATGCCAGTTTCCTTTATAATTTGTAGTTCAGGTGTAAGATTTAGCTACTTTTTATTCCTCTGATGTACTATATAACTTCAGATTTGCTAGTCGTATTTTTGTCACGGAGAAAACTTAAAAGGGGGATTTATTTTGGTCTACAGTTTCAGAAGTTTCGGTCTATGATTAGTTGGCTCTATTGCTCTTAGGCTAATGGCAAGATAGAAACTTCACTGTAGAATGCTGTGGCAGAGCAGAATTGTTCAGCTCATAACACCCAGGCAAGAGAGAATGAGAACATGTGTTTTCTTACTTCTTCCTTTTTTATTCTATTCAAATCCTCACCTAATATTGGATGGCACTGCTCACATACAGGGCAGATTCCCCCCCACATTTTTCTGTTTCTCATGTACCCTCTGAAACACCCTTACAGACACATTGACTATTCTCTTAGGCATGTCTTAATCCCATTAATTTAGCAATTGAGATTGAGGATGACATTTGCCATTTTGCCTTATTCCTGTACTTCTCTGTCTCCTGGTGCATTTTCTTCCACTGAGAATACTCTTAATTATTGTCCTTGTCTTCTTAGTAAACTCTTATACATCTTTTAAAACTCTCCTGGGGCATGATCACCCATACAAAGAGTTCTCTAACCAACAGTCACACACTTACCTTCACATAGTACTTTCTGTGCTGTATTTTAAGTATATGTCACCAGTGTAGAAAGTTTTATTAATTTTTAAATATGTAATATTTATCATAGTATCTGTCATTCAAAATGTGTTTATTAACCCCACTTCTGAAATGAATCCTTGCTCTGAGTGCATTATTTAGTATCAGCCCCTTGCATATGCTTCAGTGATTGGTTATCGCATAATCCCTAAAAGTATTGGTCAGTTTAAGAGCCTGGACTTCTCCGTTCCCTGGGGATGGAGGGTACTCTTGAAGCTTACAGGCTGTTTTCTCAGGGCCTGATGATCTGCCCAGTTTTTCTCAGCTTTCCTTTTTCAGGAGCTAGACCACATTGCTATGCTTTCTTGAGTGCTAGAGGAGACCTTTTTTAAGCTGGAGCTCTCCATGAAAACATGGTTCCTTAGCACACAGAAACAGCCTAAAGCAGTGCCAAGTTTGGCATGCTTCTTTGTACCAGTCTGTCTTTATGTTTGGTATTTATATAGCCTTCTCCAGTATTATAAAAGAGCCCTGGTTAGTTTTTTTTTGTTTTTGTTCCAGTAGTTGCTGTCTCCTTTTCTCTTGCTGTCTCATTAAGGAAAAGTAGGGTACAATTTTCACTCAACACTGAATGAAATTCATTGCATGAGAATTTACTGATTTATACAGATTTGATTCCAAACTTCAGTTCTAAACAGAGATGAATTATATATTTAAAAATATTTATAGTCCTAGGTAGATCTCAGAACTCACCATGGCTGGTATTTAAATCCTCCTTATTCTGTAGAGCATTCAGAGAAATTCAGTAACCTAGTATCAGGAAAGTAATAAAAGGCTGAAAAAGTTGAAGGGGCCCATTAAGGGGCTGACCGAGAGTTTGCAAAGGAGAGATTAGGCATGACATTAGCTTTACCTGCATTGTACCTAGTCTATCTGTCCATCTTTAGGTTTACTGCCTCTTTAAGCTCAGGCACATAATGCCATCATTTGGACAGGATTCTTACTTTGATTCTTGGCGAACCTCAAACCTGGGCCTGTATGACAGTCTCCTTGGTGTGTTTCTTTCAGATCTGGATAGCTAAAGTTATAGGAGAAAGTCATATGACTATTGTAATTAGAGCTAGACTGATCTATATACAAATAAGGACATCCTGTCAAATCCCAAATGAAGATTACTAGTCAGCAACAGCATTTTGACTTTGTAAAGTTGAGCTCCTGTCCTGTTCCTTGCCCTGCACAATGTAAGTTGGCTTCCTACTTCCTTTTTCCTTCTTCCTGAAACCATGTCTTCTTCCACATTGACCAGAAGGCCACTCTTTCAAAGAATAGAAGTTTTGTCCTCAAGAGGCCTACAGTCCTGCAATGCCTTTACTCTGGACACAAGCACAGAATGCCCTTGGGGTTTTATACATCTCTTTTTCTCAATACTTTACTTTCCAGATAGCTTAGATTTCTGCTTTTTTCAGCGATACACTTTCAGGAGACTTTTATCTGCTGTATTTTTTTTTTCTTTTCTTTTTTTAGTGTTTGACACACTGTAGATATTTGCCAAATAATGAATTTCCTGTTTAATCTTGATAATCCTCTGCTTTACTGAAACTGTCATTTAAATTGCCAGATTTTGTTTGTTTTGGTTTTTTAGTCTGAAAAATCTGTAGACTCTGGCCTGTCTTTTTTTTTTTTAAACCTTACTGACTTTTGAAAATTTGGAGGCTTTTGCCTCAGCTGTACCAGGTTTAAAAACTAGCTATATTGAATTTTAAGATCCACAAAACCACTATAAATGATTTTAAATAGATAACTAAACTCTTTAGAGTGTACTGGGAGAAATCATCAGAACTGTTCATGTAGCCCGTAAATATTTTGTTCAGTGGGTGAGTCAATCTGCAAAATGAAAATATTGTTTCACTGTTCCATACTCTGCAGTTAATATATTCCAGTTTAAAGTGCTTGTTTTCTACTAGATTGACTTTTTTTTTGTGAGACAGGATCATGCTTTGTAGTGTAGGCCGACCTAGAACATGCTAGCTAGCCCAGGCTGGCCTCCGACTCCAGTTTGGAAGGATCCTCCTGCCTCAGCCTCCTGAGTATTGGGATCATAGGCTCACACCTAGCTGAAATTACAGTCCCACCCCAGTTACTGTCTTGGGAGGTTTCTCAGTGGCTCAATGAGAGAAGTCAGACCATATAGTAGAGAATATGATAATGAGGATTGTTCACTGGATTAGTACTGAATTGGCCTCAAAACCACTTGTGCTGGTTAATCCTGATTGTCAGTTTAGCTGGCTTACGAGACTATTGGAGAGATGACTGAATTTGAGGGTGCTAACCTTGTCATTGGACTAACCCATTGATCAGTGCATAACTGAATGGGCATCTTCACTGGAGGAAGTAGGTCATGAGGACCTAACACTGAGGCACTATGTCTGGCCCCTGTCTCTTATCAGACTCTTCCCCAGCTCTCTGCTTTCTAAATCTGGAACAGTGAAGCCAGCTGACCATGGAGAGAGACCTCTGAGACTGACTAAAAGAAACTTCTCCTCCTTTAAGTTGTATTTTGTCCTAGCAGTGAAAGCTAACTAATGTGCTTCCTACATGTGGTGATTGCATTTGCTCTCATTTTTTTTTCTTTTTTTTTTATTTTACCTTTGCTCTGACCCTTTAATGGTTAACTTCGCTCCTGACATGCCCTTGTTTCTGGTTACTCCACATTGTAGAAGTGGGTTGTCTGTGTGAGAGAGACATTCTGGTGAATGGGATGAGGAGGAATGTCTTAGGACTCTTGAGTTTATAGAAAGCATGAGTTCAAAACCACTTAACATAGAAGGGGAATATGTTGGGATAATTCAGAGGTTTTTTTGTTTTGTTTTGTTTTTGTATTTTTTTTTTTTTTTAGGGAATAGTCTACAGGGTGTTCACAGTCTCACTACTAGATAGGACTCGTGGTGATCCGCCTGTTTACAGCCTCCCAAGAGCTGGGATTACAGGCTTGTGCCACCTGGTGCAGTCTCAATTGCCATCTCAGCATGCCTTCGGGGTGGGGCCGATAAGGAGGTAATTTATAGAATACAGGTGGAACAACTTAAGCTGAGGAGAAAGCAGGTTTAGAGTTCAGGTGCAACTGGGCCTCAGGAATCAAGGACTCAGGGTTCTGTACATGGGAAGAATCATGGCTACCTGCCGTCTCCAAGATTTATGGCTTCCAGGGGTTTCCTTTATTGTACAAGAACCAGATATTGATGGAAAGGGTAGGTTAAAGAGGTTAAGAGCCCAAGATTTCAAAAGGGGAATGATTCTAAAGCCTTTCAAATATATTTCTTGTCTACCATCAGAAAATACTCTATTTTAAGTCGAACATCTTGAGGGAAGAGCTATGTATTATCTATGCGTGCATAGCTATAAGGGTGAATAGAATGGGTTGCCTTCCCAGCAGTACTATAGCTTGGTATGGTACAGTGGCATAGCTATGCACAATTAGGCATATTAAGTACAGTCGAGAGATTATGGTAATGGAGATGAAGATGTGCTTTAGAAAGGTTGTATGCACAATAACATTTAGCAGATGCTTGCTTGTGGATGAGAGGAGGAAGGGCATTGTTCTCACCAAGTATAATGGCATGTGCGGTGGCACAGCTGAGCGCACGCATCTTTGTGTGGGCAGTGTCACCCATAGTTCTATAGCTGCGTTGGAGGAGTTGTATGAAAAGTTTGGAGTGGAGACCTGAGTGCGAAGGAGGGGTCAGAAGAGAATAAACTGGGTGTGACCTGGCTGAAGAATTTGAGCTTCACCATATCAGTGGAAAACAGCTGAGAAATTTTCAAATAAGGAACTTGTGTATCTCTCCTGGCTATATCGCTAGCCCCCTTCCTCCTAGTATGTAAGTAAAATAATAGTGAATGTGGGCAGTGGGTTAAGGGGAAGGAGGAAAGGAGTGGGACACCTACTAGAGAAATTTACAAGGACTTCCTTGCTCACAGAGACTAAATGCAAGAGTATTAAGGAGACAATTAAACTTCATGACCATATTTTTTTCTTGAAGTCTTCTTCCTCGTGTCCAACGCTCATCTTATCCACTGAGGATTTCTGCCTCTTTAACTGCTGTTTGTAATTTACACACACAAACATACTCACAAAGTATACAAATCACTCCTTACTTATTCATCTTTCCTGGAATTACTTACTATGTCTGTAATTACTGACTATAAACTCTAAAACAAACTTTGCTTCATGTTTGTCCCTAACATCTAGGAACAGATGCTAGTACTGTCCTTCACATCTAGTACAGAGCTTGGCATGTGGAAATGTATTGAATGTTTGGAATGCTGTGAAGCTTGTGAGCAAAAGTTTGTAATACTGTCAGTAAGCAGCAAATTTGAGAAATTGGAGACCTTGGAGATGGCTACATTTGATAGTAACTGTAGTCAGGAGCAGATGAGCTTGCACCCATCAGTCTGCGTAGGGTGGGAGAGGACACTAAAGCACAGCACCGGCAGTAGTAGAAAGAGGTCACAGTTCAGGTGTCTGCGAAGTTGCAGATAGAGTGTTAAAATGAAAACTCACACTTAGAGAACTTGAAGAAGGCAGGTGTGGAAATAAGGAGGGAAGAATAGCAAAGAATGAAGTGCTAGCAGTGTCAGAAACTGTAGAAAGATCACAGAAGAAAAGGGTGGAAAGGTATTCATTGGCTTTTGGAAGCTTACAAAATGATTGCTTCAAGGAGCATTTGCAGTAGTAGGCAGAGTCTCTGTATTAGTTTCTTAGGTCACCTGTAACAATTTTTTTTTTTTTTTTTTTCCCCGGAACCAGGGATTGAACTCAAGCCTTTGCACTTGCCAGGGAAGCGCTTATTCCACTGAGCCATCTCCCTGGTCCCTACCTGTAACAAAATAGCTCAAACTTACTAAAACAAGTTTATTGTCTTGCATGGAGGCTAGAATTCTGACATTAAAATGTCAGCAGGACTAAGCTCTCCTTGAGGATTAGGGGAGGATTTTTATTTGCTCCTGGTGCTTGCATTCCTTAGCTTTCCTGTGGATGCTCTAGTGCAATCATTTCCTCTGTGCTTACATGTGTTTTCCCCATAACTGTCCATATTTTCATTCTGTTTTCAGAATACCAGTCATTTGATTAGGGCCTACCCTAACTAATATAACCTCATGTTAACCTATTTAGATCTATGAACACCGTTTCCAAATATAAGGTGACATTCATAGATTCCAGCCATTAGGATTTGAACATGAGCTGTTTGGGAATCACCATGGAACTTACCATAGTCAAGCTAAATTGTAGTATACTGAAATTAGAATAAGAGGCAAGAAAGTAAACAAGTATAAGCAACTGGAGTAACCTCGGTAAAACTAAGGAAAATTGAGAAGAATGGTAGCAGAGGACACCAGGTAAAAGAATAAGGGGAGAGGGGTGTTTCAGTATTGACACTTAAGCCAACATGCTTAGCACAATGAGCTATACACCCCCAGCCATGTGATTTTTAATTGCTGTTGTTAAAGTACAGACCCAAAGCTCTACTAAAGGCCTTCATTATAGGATATAATTTTCAAAAAAAGGACAATTATAATTGTCATGAAAATACAAAATAAGCAGGTCAGATATTAACTTATTAGAGAAGGAGCCAGTAAAATGGTAAGAGTAGACCGCAGAAGAGAAGCTAGGTGTTTATAGGTGTTATGATATGAATACTAGGTTAGATTAATGGCCAACAAGTGTTAATTGTAACCTTTGTTAGTTTTTCTACCATACAGAAATTGTATGAATCTCTATGAGATAGGAATCTCTGTGAGATAGTTAATATGTAACCAGTATTGGGATCTTTAATCAGTGATAAATAGCAAGATTGAAAATAAATTACCCTGTAATCTTCGGGTAGCTTTTGCACCTAGTGACATTTCAAGTTTGTTACTTGTTTTTCAAGTTTAGACAATTTTTCTGACATACCTGTACTTATGACAATCTGTGTAAGTGGAGATGAAGGCCTGAAAACCTTGAACTAGCCCTTTGATAAATGTTGGCTTCATTTTATGAACCATTAAATAAGAGAATACTGAGTAGCCAACCTGAGCCTGGAACCCATTACTATTCTGATGATACCTATTCATAGGTTTTCTGGTTTTTGTTTTTCAGTAGCGCTCAGCTGCTTTGCAGAGAGATCATTATTAGATACAGGTGGAGTTTCCCGGGCACATGCTCAAGTAGTACACAGTGTGTAGAAAGCAAAAATATTGGTAAGAGTGTAGATAGTTAATACAGGGGATGTGAGGTTCAGAGCGGGTCGGAAGAGAAGTGAGGCCAAGATGAGCTTAGTAAAGAAGTAAAGAAGTCAAGTTCCCAGAAAGTACACAGTGGCTACAGGAGCTGAATGGCTAAGTGACTGACCAAGTAAGACAGTATGTGAGAGTAAGAAATATGTCAAAGGTGAGAGCAATTTCTGTAAAATGGTTATAAAATTTATCTCAGAGCTTGTGGCTCTGAGAGTAAGTTACTGAGTTAGAGTTCAGGTGACTAGTGACAATTACTTTCTCATGAATTTCTATTATTTACAAAAGCACTTGATAGTAGCTTTGGAGTGGTGGTAAGTTTTATGAAATGATGGGCAGTTGTTGTTTAGGCTTACCTAGATTTTAGCCAGATATACTAACTCAACATATATTGAACCAAAGCGTCTCTGATCTCTTTTTAGTGGTGTTATTGTACTGTTAAGATAATAGTGCCTGTGTACATTTGTAGAGCATATTAGTTTTGGCTTAGATTCTGGCTACCAAGTGATTTCATATAGTATCTTGCTTAATTCTTACACTTTGAAGTTTGAATTGTTTACAGATGGCAAAATTGAGACTTAGCAGTCATAGGTAATCTGCTTAAGGTATTGTTACTGGCAAATAGTGCCCTGAAGTTGGTTGTATGACTCCAATATGTTTAACCATTATCTAGATAGAGTATGTGCTTGGTAAGCATGGAGGATGTATATATTACAGTCTTTTATGTGATTCAGTTTTTTAAATTATTGCATGCATAGAGATATTTTGGCTTTAAGAAAATGAAGCAATTTATTTGCCTGAAAGTTGCTACACAGACCCTCTTTTCACTCTAAATATATGTTTATCTTGTATACTGAACTAAAATAACTGAAAGAAAGGACCAATCAAGCCCTTAAAAAAATGAGAAGGGGCCAGGCATGATAGTACATACATGTTATCTTAGCACTTGGGAGGCTGAG
This sequence comes from Tympanoctomys barrerae, assembly GCA_002564285.1. Lineage (NCBI taxonomy): Eukaryota > Metazoa > Chordata > Mammalia > Rodentia > Octodontidae > Tympanoctomys > Tympanoctomys barrerae. The sequence continues at coordinate 9,924 of NDGN011480140.1, forward strand.
GCAATAGGATTATTGCGAGATGGGAGTCATCCTAGGCTACTTAGTGAGTTCAAAGTCATTCTGATTACGTAACAAGACCCTTTCTAAAATATTGGACAAAGAACTGTGGATACAAAAAAAAAGAAAAAAAATTTAAAAATGTTGGGGTGGGTATATAAGTAGAACACAGAATTTTTAGGACAATGAAACTTCTCAGTATGATACTATAAAGATGAATGTGTGTCATTATATATATTTATCTAAACCCATAGCATGCTTAACATCAAGAATTAACTCTGATTTAGAGTGATGGAGCCTGGGTGGTGATGTATCAGTGTAGCTTCATTGGTTACAATAAACACAACCCTTCTGGTGAGAGGTGTTAATTATGAGGGAGCCAGTAGCTGGTGAAGGTGTGGAGGCCAGAGGGTTATGACGAATGACAAATCTCTGTACCTTTCATTAAATATTGCTGTGAACCTAAAACTGCTTTGAAAAATTAAATATATTTTAAAGTGGTAAATTTCTGGTATGTATATTTTATCACTATCACCAAAAAAAAAAAAAAAAAAACAGGGATGGGCAAGGATGTACCATGTGACTACTTACCAAAAGTAAACTAGAATAACTATATTTTAATTTCAGATAAAATTAACTTCAGAAAAAAATTAGAAAGGAAGGAGATACTAAGTAAAATTAAAGTACTACTTCAATTACCTGTTTGAGATATGCATTGATACAAATTAAGAAACCTCACAATTATGAGACTTTTATTTTCTAAATTCACAGCAATACTAAAAGCTTCACTCTAGCCAATGAAATTGCATGTATTAGTGAACTGTTGCATTTCAATTCTTTTGAACTTTTTTCTACTCGCTACATACGCTAACTTTTTTTCATTTTATTGTAAGATATCCCAGATGTATTACAAAATATGACAGAAGTAGTACTTATTTACAGGAATACTGTCAGACCCACCAGGTCACGGTGATAAAAAACTAAATTCTTGAAAGCTCTCTGCAGTTATGATGAAAGAAACATTGCTCTCTCTCTTTTTTGACATATTTGTGCAGGCTTCATGCATTTGTGTTGACTGCTGTGAAAGGAAGCATTTTTGCAAGTCAGAGAGTTCATATCATTAAAAATCAGTAATTAATATGTATTTATTAGTAGTCTTTCTGAAATATGAATTCAGCTAGAAGGACCCATGTAATCCTCAGTACAAAATTCTTAAAAAATACTTAATTTGGAATTTAATGAGAATAGCCTACAATAAGTTTTGCATTTCAAGTTGTTTTATTCTGTTGTCATTTGAATACATTTAATAGTCTCTGTATTCTCTAGGGATAAGTAGTTTAAAAAAATCATTGTGGGTTTTTTTTTCCTGGAACAGTATCAAAATTTTTATCTGGCTTAATACATCTGACCTTACAG
>NDGN011480141.1:0-37582 GCA_002564285.1 Tympanoctomys barrerae
TTGACTGGCAATGTCAGAAGTTGTTGACCTGAGTCCCCTACAGCTCAACATAACACCATGGCTGTACTTCTTATACTTCGTATTAAAGTTAATTTTTTAAAAAATCATTTATTTATTTATTTGTATAGGGTCTCACTATGCATCTCAGACTCATAGTGATCCTCCTGTCTCAGCCTCCCCCGCACTGGGATTACAGGTGTGTGCCACCATGCCCAGTTTCAGTGGCTGGCACAGCACACTCAGAGTTCCAGAGCTGGCATGGCATTTGGTACCAGGGATCAAATCTGGGTCCTTGCACTTGCCAGGCAGGCACTTAGACCACTGAATGATCTCCCCAGCCCAATAAAGTTAATTTTAAAAAACTACAGTACAGTACAATCAGTAAGAATTACAGTACTTATGCTTACTTTTCTCATTGTTAAGACAAGGTATTCAACACCTGAAATTAAAGAGATGTTCATTTGGCTCACAGCTTGTAGAGGTTTCAGTCCAAAATAGGCTGGCTCCAAGGCAGGGTGGTGTGGCAGAGGGGCATCACGGAGTGGGCAGGAGGCAGCAGAAGACATGTGGCAGAAGCAGGTGATGGGGGCCCCCCTTTTCCTGTCCCTTTCATTCCATCCAGGCCACCCACCCTAAAGGCAGGTGGCACTCACACCCAGGATGTGGTACTCTTAATCCCAGGACTGTGCTCTTAATCCAAGCCTCATATCCTTAATCTCAGCACCATACTCCCTAGATCCAGCTACCTCTGAAAAGCCCCACCTATAACCACATGATGTCTTGAGGGAATATGTGGGCATAAGCCACAACACTGGATAAGCAAGGTGCATCAATCGATCATAATTTGAAGCAGCAGGCCATTAAGTCTGAATAGCATACTTTGGTTGTAGGTCCAAACAGTTGTTAAGCAGATCGTTAAACAAGGAATACCTGTACTGTATTTTTTTTCTTGCTCCTTTCTGCCAGCCTATGCCTTTTGATTGGGAAACTGAGGCCACTCACACTAAGTTATTATTGAGAGATATTGACTGATGCCTCTCACTGCATTATTTTCCTGTTGCCAACCTCAATTTTCCTGTTTGTTCAGCTGTTCATCCTGCCAGGTGTATTCGTTCTTTTGGCATATTGGCATTGTTGGCTAGCTTACAATTTTTTTGTGGCGCTACTTTCCCGCTTGTCTTATCGATTCATTTTGTTACCTCCTCTCATGTCAAATAATTTTTTTTCTGCATTTTTAGGGGTCTAAAGGGTGTTCAGGGTCTCACTACTAAATCAGACTCGTAGTTATCCGCCTGTTTACAGGCTCCCAAGAGCTGGGATTATGTGCATGAGCCACCACACCCAGTCTCAATTGCTGTCTCAGCGCACCCCGAGGGCAGGGCCAGCATGGCGGGGCCAGGGATTGAACCCCCGGCCCCTGTACCTGCTTGCAGGTATTTTAATCCACTGAGCTATTAGGCCAGTCCTACATCAAATAATTTGAGCATGTGGTTTTAGGTTTCCTCCTCTTCTGTGCCCTGTTGATCAGTTCTGGGGGAGTTGGGAGTTCTGGGGTGCATTCGCTGCCCTGACTAATCATGTTCCTATTTTATGACTAATCTTGGGGGTTACTCATTGTAGAAAATTTTTTCTATATGGAGACTTTAATGTCTACTTTTAATTGTTGTCCTCTGGCTATGGCTTATTGTTGGCCTTTGCCTGTGTCCCAGGATCAAACTACAGTCTATTTATGGTGGGAAGTTGTGTCATATTTGGTCCAATACTGATTTTTCTGGGAATCAGCTGCAGATGTTAATGACCTCCAGCCAATCCAGTTAGTGACATCCCAAGAACAACCAACAACTATGTCACTTTGGCTCTAATAATAAAACCAGTATCAATTATAGTGTCAAGGACAAACTGAATACTGACAAACCGTAAGAACCGGTAACTTACTGCCCTTAGCCATAGAAAAGAGATCTGTAATGATAATATGAACACTAAGACAAACCAAATATTGACCTACTATTGACTGACAGAAATATCTACTGTGTGGAGCAACTTTTCCTCTAGTAAGAGTAGAAAGTATCCAGTAGTAGTACAGGGTATATCTAAAGTTATCTAGAGATTCATACAGCTCAGTTATTTTCTGGTAGAGGGGGAGGGGAACAGGAAAACAAAAGTAAAACTTGAAGAATTAATGGTATATGAAGAGAGAAAAGGGAGATAAATGGTCCTACCATATTTCCCCCAAAATAAGACCTACTCCCCCAAAAGGGGCCCACCCAAATTAGTCTAGCCTTCCCTTCCACTGCCATGACTGAGTGGCCACTGAGCAAGAGAACAGTATGGTCTAATCTACTGCATGACACTAGCCACTACTGTGGTAAAGACCAGCTAGAACTGGTTCTGGTTAGGTCTTACTTTTCAGGAAATACAGTGCCGTGGTATCTCAGTTCATTCATGCTTTTGTGAAGTTTGGTTTGCAAACAGAAGCTTTTGGCAAAATTTTGTTGTTGTTTGTAAACTCTGTATTGGATGTCCAACACCGCCATGACCATCTTTCCCACATGAACACGAATGTAATTACCTTTTCTAGAAGCACAGAGTGAATTAAGTTAGTGAACCGAGGCACCAACGATTGAAGTGTAAATGTAGAAAACCAATGCAGAAAACAACATGGAAGAAAAAGGAAAAACAGCACAATGCAGAAAAAAATAAATAAAAAGAGCTAAGAGAGAGGGAAAAAAATTGAAAGGAGAAAAAAAACTGGAAGGAAAAAAAATCAATTCAGGAAGAAAAAAAAAAAAAACCCAAGTTCTCCCAAAAACCCACTGAAAAATAAAAATAATAAAAAAGACTGAGCCAAAAACTTCCTGTTTTCTGAGTATTTTCTTTCCAGTTTTTGCAGTGCCCTGCCCCGCACCAGGACTCACCTGATCCCTCCACTCTCAACTGGGGTCACCCTCCAAGCCAGTGTGTCCTTGTTCATGTTGGCAGATGAGAAACACAAAAAGCATGAGCTCACTGTTGCACCTAAGGCTGACGCTCCGGGGCTGGGTGCTTGCTTATGGAAACAGAGCCTGTATCCTTCCAGCCTGAGCTGCTACTCCTCAGGGGCCTTGTTTCTGGCCCACTTCCTCTCTGAAGTAGTTTCCTGTAGTTGTGTCTCCCAATCACTTTGGGAGGGTAATAACTGGAGTCTGCAGTTGCTGGCCCAGTCTGTACTTTCTCTCTGGGTCTGCTGACTTTCGGGCTCATCTTCTTTTCCCAGGCGGTGTCCATGGTCAAGATCAGTCAGTCTGCCTCTGCTGCCCTAGGTCACAGTGAAGTGAAATGTGGAGCTGGCTTGTAGTGGATGGTTGTGCCTTTAGGTTGGGGACACCATGTGGCTGGCGTGGGCCTACTTGCTTGTGGTGGGAATGCTGCGCGGAGGGATGGGCCTGCTTGTCTGCATTGGATGGGAGCCTTGGCAGGCATGGGGCCTGCTTTCCTGCACTTGGGACAGTATGGTGCAGCCAGCTGGTATGGACTTTTTAGTAAGCTGTTTTCTCTTTTTAGTAAGCTATATCTTGGACTGCTAGCTTTTAATACTGTGTTAGATCTGCTTTTTCCAGCTGGGTATCACAGTATAGTCTCCCTGTAGCCTCTGTCTGCAATTAGTGACCTCTGTGAGCCTTGTGAAAGTTGGGACACTAGCAGTTCAAGCATGGTAGTGTCAATAGCAGTGTGTGTGGCACATCCTGGGAACTGGTACCTCACAGGTGATGGGGATTTTCTTAAGGACCCTGGCTGAAGCACTTGTATTGAGTTCACATGGAGAGATGGTGCCAGGAACAACAACACCTGACAGCAGCCTGGGGTCAGACAAGATTAAGAGCAGCTGGTGGTAGAAACCCTATAGAAGTGGTGCCAGCAGGTATGGAATTCTGGTGTGCCTATCTGCTGCTACAGATGCAGTACTCGCCCATCAGCAGGACTTCAGGGCACTAGCTAGCCATGCACACATGGGTATAGGGGGATGGCTTGGGCTTTCCTGACAGTCAAAGTGCCAGTGGGCACAGTGAGAGCAGGACATAGCTGGTGGCATTGGGCAGTTTCCCTCTGGACTTCAGTAAGCCATGCAACTTAGGGTGGAGCAGCAGGGGTCCATGATAAGAGACTCTGCAGAATGGTAGGAAAAGGGTAGCAGGAACCATTAGTGTCTTCACTCCTACCACTAGCATGAATCCACATACAGGCAGATGTGTGATCCGAGGGCACGCTCCCCAGTCTCCTGGTTCTTAAAGAGAAGGATTCCACCCTTACACGGCAGGGCACCCAGTTGGTATGACTGAGTCTATGAAGCCAAGGGTAGCTCGTGAAGCAGCTACCTGATCAGTCAGTGCAGTGGCACGTGTGGTGTCCCAGAGCAGCCCCATTCCCACATTAGGTCTTTACACAACATGGCTCCTGAGCACAGCACCCTAGGGATTCACTGGGAGCCTGTGGGGAGTTGCTTCAGGATTGCTTCAAGGCTCAGGGCATGGAGAACACCTGAGGAGGTGATGATGTTGTTTAGCACAGGCACACAGTGGGATAAACTTATATAATCATGATTTAGCATTAGACAGCTGCACATGTGCCACACGGCTAAGTCAGTAGATAAGAATGTAAATATGTGATAACGGCACGTGTAAGCTCTCAACTATAAATATGCAGCTTTCTTTTGCTGCTGCTGCTTGCTTCCTGTACTTTGTCTCAAGCCTTCACAAGTAAAACTACACCTTCAGCCCCTCAACCATGACAGAGGTGATATATAATCTTTCCCCCAAAGCAAAGCTACTTATCAAATCAGGCTACAAGGCCGTGAGGGTGTCAAAGCATGGTAGCCGGGCCTGTGTCCTTGCAGACAGGCTTGCTGGAATTCTCTCCCCATACCCCTGCAAAGGACAGCTCCTTTCCCCTGGCCATTTGACAGGGAAGCTGGCTGACAGGATATTTTGCTCCTCTAGCTATGCTTTTGTCCCTTGTCTCTGAATCTTGCAAGATCCAGTTTCTCTCTGAATTCTACTGTCCTCCCAGCACTACTCAAAATGTAGCAATATACCTGTTGCTTTTTCTTCTGTGAAGTGGGTTTTAGCATCCCTTACATAAAAACAAACACCTGGAATCTCACTTCATAACTGAGTTGAATTTCAGGAGCTCACCTCTGCATGTTGTTGGTCTGGGGTGGGGGGCCTTTCCTTAAAATAGCTCTGTAACTAAGAAATCACTGCTGTTCCTTGAGAGTTAGGGTGAGACCCATGAAGGTTAGAAAAAAAACGACACATATTGTTGTTTCTGGAAGCTTTGTTCTTTAATGAGCCATGGTGATTTGTTCATCAAGCTGCTTTTGTATAGCCATACAGTGCATATTCTGAGGGACACAAACTGTACTTTATACAGATGTCTTGTCCTCCCCCTAAAACAGGAAGTTACAAAGTGCCTGTTGATTGCATCAGGAATGTAATCCGTTCTGTGGGTAAGATAAATCATTCTTATAACATTATTCTATTCAACAGTAAATGATATTATATTTCACAGGATATGTCCATTTATAATACAGTCTTTAAAAAATTTACACTCAACATACTTATAAATTATTTAAATCCTTTAAAATAATATAATACTAATCTTTAGTTTACCTTTCCCATAGTAAATACAAATACTTGGTTCAAGAGGTGCAACTTTTGTATGACCTAAAGGGACTGATAAGCACTAAGAATGGATGGACAGCAAAGTGACAGCCCTGCTGATGGGCGTTTTGAAAAGTTTCAACCAACAGATCACCATGACCTGACACAGCCATCTCCTCAGTCCTTTTGCAGTTACACTTTTAACACCGAATTGGATGTGGGAGTGGTTCCAAAGAAAAGTAGTTGCATGTTATTCTAAGGACACAGAAGACAGAGGACTCCCACAAATACCAAGGATTTCACTACCAAGGCCAGCATGGTGTTGGGAGACAGAGCTGGGCATTGTCACAAATGTGAGTGAACTTATGCTTCTCAATGTAGAATGATGCAGACCCCACTTCTAGTGCCCCATGAGGCAGATGAGAAAACCACCTGAACTGTTTGACTAATACTCTTAGCTTTGAACACATCGTGAGAATCCGCTCTCATCCAGCAGAAAGCTTGTGAAAGGTACATATTCACAGTTAAAAACACAGCAGCCCAGAGAACCCGAGGTGAGATGGCAAGATCCTGCTGGACTACTGGCCTCTTCTCTGCACATTACCATAACCCAGCTTTCACCTGGGAAAGCACCCTCCTGTGATGGAATAGGAAGTCTCCACTGATCTCAGCAGGCTGAGAGCTATAGGAAGTTGGGGCCTTCAGCTTCCAGACTTTGGGTCCTTCTGGCTGCCTCTGCAAGGCTCATAGGAAGTAGGCTGGCTCTGTGTTCTTATTTCTAGAAGCCCAGAGCAGCCAAATAATCTAAATGGTAAGAAACATAAAGTGCAACACAAACTGAGTATGTTACCTCCTTCAATCCTGCCTGTGCTAATTTGCTTCAATCTGTGATCTAGAATGAAATCTGACTTTTGTTATATTTCCATGATACATTAAGCAATTACAGTAAGACTTCACTAGCTTCAATGGACAGAAGAAAAATGTTTTATTTGGAACTGAGACTGTGATACTCACTGAATTTGAGAGTGTGGTCTTTGAATGTGGTGCTGCCCCACTGCTGCCATTCAGATATTATTTTGAGGCATTTGAAATCAAAGAATAAGCAGCAAAGGAGAAGCAACAGGACACCACAAATCTGACATATACTCAGAACTATCCCCCTCACAGGTGAGTGTAATGTTAGCTGTGGGGAACCAATTAAGAACAGAGGGAGGTAGATACAGCATTTCCTTCCCTAACAGTTGGTAAGAGCCATGGCTTCATCTCATTGGCAGATGATGCCTGTCTCCTAGGAGTGCAGCGCTGTTTCCCTCCAAGAAGTATGGGCCACACTTGCTGTGACACATTCCTACAACAGCCCAGATTTCTCCTCCCAACCACCCCCATTCTGGCAGCTTGTTAAATAACTAGAAATTCACAAATCTAGCAACCAAAAACAATTTTTTTATTTATTTTTATCCAAATTCAGGTTTTAGGTCCCTGAGAAAAATTATAAAGTCTCTTAACATCCATCAACTAGTTCCTATAAAGTGACCTATATAAATGGTTTTTTAATTGCCAAAAGCTTATCTTAGAAAAAAAACACCTACAAGGATTTAGACAGGAGAACACGTGTGAAGATGTGTTTCCTGGGTCATCCCTCTGGGAAAAAGGAAATTGTTCACAAGGACAATCTCTCTCTTTAAAAAGAAAAGGTTTTAAAACATTGTGGAACAAGTGGAAAGTAACAGTCAATGCCGAATAGTGCACTCCTCTCCCAAGAATATTCAAAGTGCGGCTGAGCATGGGCCCAGGAAGCAGCACCCCTTGCACACAGCCATGCTGGGGGTTTTCCCCTAGGATAGTCTCTGATATTCCTACTTTGTTTGCTTTTGGGGTCTTGCTATGTTGCCCAGATTGGCCATAAATGCCTGAGCTCAAGCAATCCTCCTGCCTCCGTTTCCTGCATAACTGGAACCACAGGCACATATACCCCATCCATCTTTGAAATTCGCTTTGAAAGGTTGATGTGCACCATGTAGGACAGGTGGCAGATGTTCATGAAGTACAAAACCTTGTATCTGTTGACTCATCGTTCTGGAGCTTCGGTGGCCTTCCTTTCCCTGGCTCAATTCTGAACCAAAGCCAGGAGAAGGGGACATGCACGCCACCTTTAAGCTGCTCCACAGAATGATGCTCTGATCTGACCATGGGGGTTGGCCAAGGACCGCTGAGGCAATGGCATGAGGTTCAGTGTTGTGTAACAGGAGAGACTCTGCCTGAACAAAACTCAGTATTTCTATAACTTCAAATCAAAGAAGTATGAAAAGAATAACCAAAATTCAGGTTACAGGTGGTAAAGGCTCTTATACAGAACAGTACATGTGGTAGTTAGACAAGATGCATGTAGTTAACTTTAAAAATAAACATTTTCACAAACTTAACTCAAGAAAGGGTTCCATTTTTTTTTTTATACATTATAAATAGCAAAAACAGTTTCCATCACACAAATGTTAAGATGCTTCAAATGTCGTGGTAACTTAGGAGTGTAGAGACCATCAGTGGTAAAACGATGGCCATACTCTGCTTCAACCCAGGGATGAGTGGCTCTCACTCCCTACCCAACAGCATCTAAGCTGAGGAAGGAATTCCCTGGGAAGCACAAGGTTAAAAAGAAATAGATACACTAAGATATACTATACACATATTTACAGTAAACTTCAGTAACCAGTATATTAACAAAAATAGCTTCAAGTAGTCCTTGATTTTTTTTTCTTCTATTTAATACTGATGGTCTGAGGGAAATAAAGTAGAAGCTAGATGGGTCATATAGAAGCCTTTGAATTTTGGCAGCTTTCTATAACACTTATTCATGCAGTATTATGTTTGGGGGGGGGTCAAGTGATTAAATGGTCACACTGAGTCCATGGTGGGAACCCACCAGCAGATGTATAGGCTCATGTACAGTCTTTAGCTTACTTTATACAAAGTGAAATACCTCGCTGGATTAGGATGAAACCTTCATATTTAGGGATCACTCAAATGTCTCTGGGACATTAAAAAAAAAAAAGAACCTTAACGAATCTGATCTTGGGAACAGGAAACACGAGAAGAATATGGCTAATGCAACTTCATCTCGTGCAACAGATTTGGCAGGAACTAACCAGGAGTTAAACCAGCATTATTTTGACATAAAAAAACAGAGCATGTATTTTTGTTTTTATTGTATAACCAGGTATTTCATACATGCTCTAATGGCTTAATGGAAACAATAGCTTTTTTCACTTTCCCTAGATAGAATATGGAGTGTTTTTCAAATATTTTAAAATAAAGGGCTAAAGGCTTTTGCTTATGAATGTTTGGGGAAAAATTATATTCCACCCCAGCTCTTTAATCTCAAAATAAACCTGCAGGCTTTCTGCTGTCATGGTTAACAAAGGTTTATGTTTCCTTCCAATGTTGGAAGTCAGAGGGTCCTTTAGGTCCAGTTTCCTCCAGCTATTCAACATCTATCTCCGAGAAGGTAAAGAAAGGCGGGGAGGGAAAACTATCACTGACCAAAATCCCCAGGCCTAGGTGGCTTTGTTTAGTGAAATCACGATTCAAATTCAGCAGCCAAGGCACAGGGGTCACCCTTCCCAACAAGCTTTAAGGAGGCCTTTCTACTTGTGCTGGAGGCCTAGGAATTCAGCACAAAGGTTGCAGCTGTATGCTGAGCCCAGAGGCAGGATCATAATTAGGACAACTGTGGCACAGTGAGGTCCCAAAGAGGCGATGTGTGCTCATCACTGTGAGGGGACACACAGCGCCAGTTCAGACCATAAACTCGTTATTTCCAAGGAGAGGCAGCTGCTGGGCAGAGCTACAGTCGGAGTCTACAGGTTTCCGGCGACCAGATACAACTGTCCCCTCAGGGGTCTCTTTGGTTTTCTGAGGTGAGTTTCTCACATTCTTTAATTTTTGTTTGCCCTTTTCAGGGTTAAACGTTCCTCTGCTGATGAACTGAGGCCTGTCTTCCACGGCTTTGGCCTGGCTCAATGGTCCTTCCATTCCTGGGGCCTCACCAGCAGAGACAGCTCGGTAGAATGGAGATTTAGAATAAATCTGAAAGCGTTTTCTGGTGCCATGAGATGATGTAGTGTTGGATAGACATGTGGACTCTACAGAATCCAAAGAGTCTTGCTGCTTTTTTAGCTGCTTTCGCATTTTAGCTGAAGGTTCAGACTTAGCAGCTGCCTTTAGGGAGCCAAGGCCTAAGCTTCTCTCTAACACAAAACAAGAGATCAAACCTTGTAAATGACAGTTCTCTCTAAAAGCAATCTGACAAGTGATGAACAAGAGTCATTGTTGACACACAAATGAGTGAACTAAAATTTGGAGGGTCCAGGCTGATTTACATTGAATGGTCTTAAATAGCTCTGCCCCCATTTCTTGTATCACTTCAGAATCAGCTCAAAGGAACCCTGGTATGTGACTGAACCCCTGGTGGATGCCTAGAATAGTCGCCACCATTTTAAAAGCTGAGTGCAAGTAACTAGGTTCTGTCTCCTTGAGATATGTCACTCTTTAAAACATCTCCTTCGGCATAATACCCCATCTATCAATTTGTGCCTCACCATTAAAAAATGGACATGAGACAGCAAGACAACACGTACTGTGATTACTGGCTTTTCTCTGGCATGTGCACAAGAAAACATTAAATTGCCACAAAGCTGTATTACACTGAAGCGTACACTGAAGATGCAGTTTATCATGTTAAGATCAGTCTACCCTTAGAAGGGATTAGGCTGGCAAGATAGTTCAGTGGACCTGGGCAGGAACCGGGGTTCTACCCCCAGCACCACATAGTGCATTGGCCCTGCCCCCGCCCCCAGGTGTGCTGAGCCAGCCACCGAGATGGGGTGTGGTGGCGTATGCCTGTAATCCCAGTGCTGGGGAGACTGAAAATAGAAGGATCCCTATGAATCCAAGCTGTGTACTGGAACCCTGTACCAAATCAATAAATTCATGTACCTGATCTCTCGCACATGTTTCCTTCAGACTCCATATTCAAATTTTCTGAGCTATCAGCAGTCCCAATAGAGGCTTCAGACTCGAGGGTTTCATCATCAGAGGCACGGGGTTCCAGCGCAAGCATCTCAAACGTTAGCTCCTCCCTGTAACATAGCATCAGTAGACCCACTTAGCACTTGGTAAGAAGTGAAAGGAAGGTGTTATGGTTTGTGTTTAGTTGTTCTCCCCTCCCCCCAAAGCTTCATGCGGTCATGGGGTAGACTTCTAGACTTTGTGATTAATTCATGATCCAGTGCTGGGGTTATAGGTGTGAGTGCTACACTCGGCCTGAGGTAGACAGCCTGAATGCATCATAAGGGAGACAGACTTGCTCTCTGTGGCCCTTGCCACAGCTATTCCTCCCTTTTGCTCTTGCTGCTTTGCTATCTTCCCCTGCCATGTACTACTGCCCTCTGCCATGTGCCAGTTTGCCTTGGAGCCAGCCAAGTATGGACTGAAACCTCCACGAACTGAGCTAAATAAACCTTTTCTTTCCTTACTTTTGTGTTGGGTCTTTTGTCCCAGCAACAAGAGATGAGCAACCAAGATAGAATTTGGTACGAGAGAAGTGGGGTCATTGCTGTGATTAAACCTGACCATATGGATTACAAGCCTTTGGGAATGGCTTGTGAAAAGAGATAGGAAACGTTTGGAGAGGTTGCCTACAAAAGAAGAGTTGGAATGCCTTCAGCTGTTCTGTATGGGAGATTCTGGTCAGAGCTCAGAAGACCAGAAATCCTACCTGTAAAAACCAAACTGTAACCAGACTGGAAGTTTCTGCTGGAAAAAAGGACTGTACTTGTTGCTGGTCTCCAGATGATGTGCATTATGGCTTAGGAGAAAGTTTGCCTGCATGTTGCTCATGTCCAGACTTTGCCTGAGACTGAGATTAAGCATGGTGAACTAGAAAATCTGACAAAGGAAATGTCAAAGCAGTTGAATGTTGAGGCAGTGGCATGGCTATTGTTTAGGGCTTTTAATCAGATTTATGTGGATAATCAAGAGCAAAGAGCCCAGTAGGATGATTTAAAATGTGCATGGGCGACGAAAGCTCAGCAGACTAAGTGCCTGCTTAGGCAAGTGCATCCCCAGCACCACATGATGCACTGGCCCTGCCCTTGGGTGCACTAAACCAGCCACCACAACTGGGTGTGGCGGCACAGGCCTGTAATCCCAGTGCCAGGAAGGCTGAAAACAGGAGGATCACTACGAGTCCAAGCTGTGCACTGAGACCCTGTACCAAATAAACAAATAAAAAATAAAAGGGACTGTCTTAGCTTGGGAGTTCCTTAATTTTGTGTGTCAGGTATTTTGTTCCAGCAACAAGCAGCATAACTGAAACAAAAAGTAACAGGGAGAAGACCCTGAGTGAAAGTCAACAATCCAGTAGCAAAGATAGCACATTTCTTACTGGCCTCTCCAGGGGGGTGATAAGGACATATATGCCAACGTAATGGTAAAGGCTAAAAGTACATAGCTAAAAGACACACAGCTGGGGGTGGCAACATATGCCTGTATTGTCAGCACTAGGGAGATCACTGCAAGTTCAAGGCTAGCCTAAACTATATAGAAACACACTACCTCAAGAACAAACAAAAAACCACATAGCAGAAGTAAAACTAATAATGACAGGCTAAGGTAAGCTTTATGTAAAATGAGGTCTTTATGTAAAATGAACTCTACACTAATAATCAGGAAATCAGAGTTCTAAATTAATCAACAAAGTATTTTTCTTCTCGCTGGCCATCAGCTTCCTAATCCTGAAAACAGATTAAATAGATAACCTCTAAACTTCCTTCCAGCACCTATGTCCATAAACTTACTAACTTTATCCTCTACCGCTGCCACAGTCAGGACTTTCCTGGCCTTGGAAACTGTGTCATTTCCATCAGAGTAGTCTCTCCATTATTAGTCACACCCCTCAGGTCTCTGCTCCATGGCTCTTCTGTTCTTGCTTTTTCACTACCACCCGACACCCTGAACTAATTTAATTATCTATGTGAAAACTCAATTCCAAGCCCCAATACCAGTTTCCTTATGTCTGTGCCTTCCTTTCCTCCACTTCACATAAACAAATCTCCCCAATGGACATAACCCAGTTGAGAATCCAATACTTTATTGTCTACCTACAAAGTCCTCACCTTCCAATCAACTCTCTTGTCAGGTGCCATTTCTACTCTACGTCAAGACCACCAACCATTTCCAGGAAAGTCTCACTAGTAACTCACTATGGCAATTAAAATGGTCATATGCCACATATATGCCCATCTGGAGCTCTGCTCACAGATCTTTCTTTGCAAAGACTTTCTCTTCCTAGAAAATCCTTACTTATTTTTCAATACCTCTAATACCACCCACCAAAGCTAGGGTAGGTCCTCTTTAAATACCACTCTTATAACTGCCAACCCCAGCTCTGTGCGTACCACCTCTGTCTTTCCACGTTTTTCACAACTAACCCCTGGTTGTTTTAGCCTAACTAAATTCTAGAATCCTAATAGATAAAAAGTACTTTTAACAGTCTCATGTCCCCTCCCTCATCAATCAAGTTCTGAGACTTAAGATGTGAGTTTCAGGAACTGGGGAACCAAGATCCTTTCAGGACTAGGACTAGTATATAGTAGCTTCTAGGAGAACCATGTGATACCCACATTCTCCCAAGGGAGGGCAAGTGTCACCCTACTGAGAATGGGAGTAACAGAACTTACCTGTCCCTTTCTTAAGTTGCAGCTGATTTCTTTACCTGGTCTCCAAGCACCCACTTGAGTTGCTGTCTTACCATGCTCATCTAGTTCCTAGACCCATGGTTAGACTGACCTTTCTGCCTTCTTTATAGAGTTGTGAATAATGCCCATTCTTTGTCTTAGCCCCGGAAATCTTGGTCTTCCTTTGCAAACCCGATCTGTTTAGGAAGGCTGGTTCCTGACCTATCAAGCCATCAGTACTACATCTTGGCTGTCTGCTGTTTGTGGCACATGATCTTGACCAAGACTGAAGTACGCTGTGGATGCTGCCTCTTCCTAGTCAGCCTCTCTAGATCATTACTATAAGGGCATCAAGCCTCACAGCTCATGGGGCACCTGCCAAGGTGACAATTTTCATACTGTACCTGAGTACAGGCAACATAGCTGTTATCTCCACCTCTTCTACATTCCCTGCCATAGTGCTTGGTGCACAGAAGATATTTTTATTGTAAAAATAAGCATTTATTTCAAACAACATTCCAGAGCTGGGGAGATGGCTCAGTAGACTAAGCACTTTCCTGGCAAGCACAAGGGCCTGAGTTCTATCCTTGGTTCCGTTAAAAAAAAAATCAGTATCAGGACTGGGGAGTGGCACGAGCACCTGTCTGGCAAGGGAGTGTGAGCCTGAGTTTGAGCCCTAGGGCAGCAAAAAGGAAAGGAAAGGAAAGGAAAGGGAAAAAAGAAAAGAAAGAAAGATAAATCAGTATTAATTAAACTTTTTTTTTGGTACTAGGGATCGAACTCAGGACCTTGCGCTTGCCAGGCTGGTACTTATGCACCTGAGCTATCTCCCCAGCCCCAGTATTAAACTTAATCTTTTTTTTCCCCAAAATTCAAAATGAATTTGACGATGAAAACATCCAGAATTAAAAAATTGTAAATAAATCAATAACCATGAAACATTTTTTGAATGAATGAGTTTTGTTATATATAAAGAGACCAAAATATCTTCAAAGAACAGATAAAATCATAATTTCAATGGCTGATTATATGAATACAGTGTACAACTTATTGTTATAATTTTATGTGACTGTTTGAGTTGTATAAACTTAATCTTTATCATTCTTCAGGAAGGGGGCCAAAGGTGTAATGTTGACAAAATTTGAACAGATATCCTTTTTGATAAAAGTTAAAGGCAATTTAAAAAAAAATTAATTTGGGGCAGGGTCTACCGGGTGTACACGCTCTCACTTCGTAGATCAGACTTGTAGTGATTTTCCTGTTTTCAGCCTCCCAAGTGCTAGGATTATAAGCACGCGCCACCTCGTCTAGTCTCAAATGCCATCTCGGCGTGCCCTGGGAGTGGGGCTGGAACAGCAGGCTGGGGATCAAAACTCTGACCCCTGCTTCTGCCTAAGTAGGTGCTTTAATCCGCTGATCTGGTCAACCCTAGTTAAAAATATTTTGGTTTTTGAGCATTTACACAGTAGTCATCAAAGATTTTTAAACAACCACAGCCAGGCATAGTGGTGCATGCCTATAATCTTAGCACTTGGGAGGCTGAGGCAAGAGGATCACTGAGTTTGAGGCTGAGTTCTAGGCCAGCCTCAACTACACAGTGAGACCTTGTCTCAAGATGAAGACAAAAACAAACCAGCCAACAAACAAAAAACAATCACAACACTGAGTATGATGGCAAACACCTGTAATCCCAGCATTCTGGCAATTGACAGGAAGATCACTGTTAAGTTTTTTTTTTTAAACTAAAAAAATCGTATTTATTTATTTGGTACAGGTTCTCTGCTATACAGCTTGGACTCACCACAATCCTCCTATCTCAGCCTTCCCAGTGCTCTGATGCAGGTGTGCACCACCATGCCAGGTTTCAATGGCCAGCTCAGCACACCCAGGTTGGGCTAGCACAGCATGTGGTACCACTCATCGAATCTGGGTCATTGTGCTTGCCAAGTAGGTGCTTAGACCAACAAGTTATTTCCCCAGCAGGATCACTGTAAATATGAGGCCAGCCTAGGCTGCTTAAGGGAGTTCAAGGGCAGCCTGCACTACAAAGCAAGACCCTGTCTCAAAAAAACCTAAAATCAAATGAATAAATAATAAAACAATCACAAATCTGTGTATGGTAGTGTATATCTGTAATCCCAGCTACAGGGGAGGAGGAAGTAGAAGGACTGTAAATTCCAGCCCAGCCTGGGTAATTTGGCAAGACCTTGTGTCAAATTTTTTTTAAAAAGACGGGCATGTTGTTCCACGTACAGTGCTTGCTCAGCATGTGTAAAGCTGTGGGTCTAGTCTTTAGTACAAGAGAGCAGAGCAAGGCAACAAACCACTAAAAAAGCTAAAATACTAGGAGATATTTATCAAGGACAATGAGGAAAGGCTAGAAAGCAGGAAATGAAACAAGTCTCTGTCCTGGTCTGTCCTTACTTCTCTTTCTGTAGGTTCTCAATCTGCTCAGTCAGAACTCTTTCCTCCTGCTGCATGGCTGCTTGCTGCTGTTCTGTGACATCAGTCTCCATGGCTGCCTCAGTACCCAAGGTCTCTTCTGGGACATCAGACATGGAAGGCAAATGAACTACAACAGGAGAGGATGGACTTGGATGGTTTCCTCGACGGATACGACCCTTTCCCTGTAGAGAAAAAAACATATTAGAAGGTAAACTTGACTCCCATCAGTTTTATGTTGTCCATGTAGGATAACACATGTACGGCCTCACACCACATGAATGAATAAATGGAAACATTCTGTGAGGTCTAGGATATCAGTGAGACATTCATCCAACACGTTTAGTTTAAAGGAATTGTACTAGCCTGGAAAATGGATGCTTCAGTGGGTGGAAGTGTAAGAAGACATTGTATGCCGAGATGAAACTCTTCCTTTAAACTGCTCCCATGCTGAGTTAAACAGTCACATGCAATTATTTAACTTAAAGCCAATTTAAATTAAATTGGTCAGAAATACAGCTCAGTGGCCTAAGTGCCAGCCTGGCAAGTGCAAGGTCCTGGAGTTCAATCCCCAGTACCCTCCCAAAAACATAAAAACAAAATAAAAATAATAAAGATAATATTTAAAATTTTAGTTCTATAGTCACACTAGCCCTTTTAAAGTGCCCAACAGCCATGGTTAACTAGTGGCTAGCACAGTCAATGCTGCAGAGACCATTCCCCTCATAGGAAACTGTAACAGATGATTGCTTTATGGCTAAACTTAGAATACACAATCTGCATAGAAAGACTGTAGAAACGTGTCCCCAAACTTGTTTTGTTGAAAAAGTCATATATCACAGAGTAATAGGTGCATTTTTTCCCCCCAAGAAAATTTGAATTCTTAGATTCTGGTAACAGCAGATTAGGTTTTTCAGATTAAATCCCCTGCTAAGAACTACTTAACTAAAAATAAAAACACATTTGAAGAAACTGGAGAGCTAACAGGTTAGAGAAGAGGCCAGTCCAGCATTTAGTGTTGATCTGAATTCCAGAAGTGGTAGCAGAGTCTGAGAAGAGTTGCTAACGAACTATAGCTGGGTTTGTCACACTCTGGCCCAAGAGCCAGATCTCTTCTGGTCCTCATTTTGGAAAATAAAGCTTTACCAGAATACATTGATCATTAGTTATGGATGCCTTCTTAGAAAGAGTTCATTGTAACAGACTGTATGGTCCACAAAGCCTGTGATACTTATTTATCCAGTCCTTTACAGAGTACAAAATAAAAAGGTGAGAGTTGCTGCCTGGTAAAAATCTCCATTTTAACACTGTGATCTGCAAGGTCAACATTCTAGCCAGAAGGATAAACTGACCGTCTCATCCTACACTGTAACCTAGCTCTAAATGGTATGAATGGTTCAGAAAAATGGAATCTCTTAAAATTGAATTAAAGGGATCCATGATTCTAGTGCTTTAGAATATAATAGAAAAATAAGAGTACTCTTTGAAAACAAGGCCATCTTAGGCCTCAAAATGTATTTGCAAGTAATTTTTCAAATAAAAATAACCAAGAACAAAAGGAAACAAGACAATAAAAATAAACTAAAAACAGAAAAAACCTCATGACACCAGATATTGTGGCTATCAGACTGACTTAAAACCACCATACTGAAGGAACTGGGAAGATATACTTGAGCTAACAGATAAGAAAACAAACATTAGAAAAACTGTATTAGAGCCTAAATGTAGCATTTTGAAAAAACTAGTAAAAAATTTAAAACCCTGGAAATGGAAATGAAACATGAATGTCCACTATCATTACTAATTCAATATAACAATTTAAACTTTAGCTATAGCAATTAGATCAGGGAGAAACTTCTATGAAAATCCAACTAATTATTGCCAATGAAGAAATTTAAAATCTGAATATATTAAAGAAACTGGATTCATAACTAGAAACTTTCAGAAAACTCTAGGCCTTGATTTCACTGGCAAACAAGAAATAATACACAAATTCTTTCACATAATAAAACTATTCCCCAACCTGTCTTGCAACAAGTTATCAGAATGTATGAAGTACAAGGAAGGACTATTACAGAGAATTGTACTTACATACCAAGTATAAAAATCCTAAATAGTATAAATGAAATTGGGTAATATTCAAATATACAAAAATAAATTAGATTTACTATGATACTACAGTTTAACATTATATATTAATGTAAATATCACTGTCAATAAAATTAAAAAAGTTCCATTCTATATCACAACTCTTAGAAAAACAGGAATTGAAATGAACATGTTTAATTTTAAAGCATCTACAAAAATTCTGTAACAAACGTACTTAGTGGTAAAAATTTCAAAGTGTTCCCCCTTAAGGTGTGTGTAGGGGGACATTCATGCCAAAAATCATCACTAACAATACTTTATCCCTTTTATTTAACAGTAAACTGGACATCCTAGATCAGGTATAAAAGAAAAAAGCTTAAGGATTATAAAACAACAAACTGAACAATCATTGTTCATCAGCAGTGTGACTGTACACTAGAAAATCTACAGGAATCCATAGAAAAGTTATTACAATGACTGGATTCAGCACAATCACTGAATACAAGTTGAAAAATAACAAAATCAAGTTGTTTTTATATAACAAGCAATGAGACAAAAGTTTTAAATAGCATATTATGTTTTAAAGTATCAATTAAAGATGTATAAGATGGTAATGTACACAAATATAAAATACTTTTAGAAATGACTGATTTCTGTGAATGGAAAGACAGATCATGTTCATAGGTGGGAAAAAATGCTGCAGCAGTGCTAATTCTCCAGGAATCAAACTATATTCTATGAATTGTGATACAAATTCCAAGAGAATTTTTGTGGTGGTGATGCTCTAATTCGTATGACAACTGAATGTGCTAACGTTACAAAGCACTACTGAAGACAGTAGGATGATTGGTTTTACCAGTTTTTTTTTTTTTTTTTTTTAAAGAAAGCTATTATCCATCAAAATAATGATAGTAAAAGATGGTAAAAACAGAGTGCCTAGACACATGCCCAACATCTAAAGACTCTTGGTTTATATCAAAAGGGGACTGCAGGGTATCGGGGAAAGACATTTTTAAAACAAAAGATGCTGGAAGAGTCGATCTCCATGTAAAAATACCTAAACCGTGACTTCCACATCACCCCACATACAGACACCATCTCCAGCTGGACTGCACAGCTAAATAAGAAAGAAAGACAACATAATAAAGCCTTTAGAAAAGAGGAATGACATCTTCATAGTCTCATGAAAAAAAATTTGTATGACCTCAAGAACTGTTAGGTTTATAAAATTAGACTGCACTGAAATCAAGACTCTCTGATCATCAAGACACTTTGAGAGGAGAAAGCAAGTGATGAAATGGAAGATATTAGCAAAGGCTTATGATGAAAGGTCAACGAATTACACTTCACTTAGAAAAAAAATTAGAAAAACAACAGGTCCTTCCTTCACGAGAGAATATACAAATAGATAATATACATTATGCGCATTAAAGTCACTACAAACTGCAAATTTAAAAAATGACAAACCACTGTCATGGCTAAAAGCACAAAATATGACAATACAAGTGCTAGGGAGGAGGTGGGACAACTGGAACTCATTTTGTGTATTGTTTACATGCTGTAACCACTGAAAAATGCCTGGCATTATCTACTGAAGTTGAAATACATAACCTGTATTTATGTGTTCATCAAGTTCCTACTTCTCCAAAATGCAACCCCATATCTATCAACACCAGAATGGATAAACTGTGTATATTATATACATAATAGCGTACAGTTAAAAAAGGGGGGCTACAATTAAACACAGTAGAGTAAGTCTGACACCCAAAGGGCTGGCTGAAGTAAGATACAAAATAACATATGTTATATGATTCCATTTACATAAAGATAAAAATAACCCACACAAAAGCTACAAGGATACACACTTAGGGCAGGTAACAACAAAGAAAACGAAGTGATCAACATAAAAATCAAGTTAGCTCTTACCTGTGGGGGAGGGTTATGATTAGAAAGAGAAAAAAAGAGGCTTCTGGGGGTGTTGGTAATATCCTCTTTGTTGACCTAGGTGGTGGTCCATGATAACTCACTATGGTATGTATCTTTTTCTGTGTTTTTCCGTATACAATATGTTGTATTTCACAGTATTTTAAGTATTCTGTTTGCAATTAAATACATATAACAAACTGACCAATTTTTAAGACTATAACAATGAACTGACCAATTTTTGAGTTGATTTTGGAAAGATGGAAAATACCCTATCTCAAAATAACAACAACCACACCCCCACCCCAACAGTCCTGGGCATGACGTGAAGGCACTGTGGGCATTGAGTTAACTCATCAAAGCTAAAATATCCAAAAGGATGAAAATCAGCAGGACTATATATATATGATTGCTACCCCACTTTTAAGAGCAAAAATTAAGACCTACAGTAAAACCCCTTGGTTTCCAGAATAATTTGCTCCACTTGTAATCCAAAGCACTTGTGTACTGAAGTGGGAGGGACTGTGATCATATGATATTCAATGTGACATATTACTTGTATTGCAAGACACTGCTCATTTATTGAGTTAAAATGGCTTAGAAATGTTGGTTTGTCTTGCAGAATGCTCTCAGAACAAGTTAATTGCAACCCAAGGTTTGTTTTAAGAAACACATCAATAAAATTATGAAAAAAAGAGAAACACACTCAATACAAAAGATTATTTTGCAAATTTAAAAGATAACATACAGGCCAATAATAGGCAGGGAGTTAGCACCTACAGAGTGTGTGTGCTAAGAACGATACAAATTTCAGGACATCATGATTATTCATACTGAGGCCAAATCAATAAATACAACTATACATAAAAGCCTCATGCAACTTGAAAAATCTGCGTTTCACTTATTTATTTACTTATTTATTTGGGCAGAACCGGGGAGTGAATTCTGGCCCTTGCTCTTCCAAGGGACGTGCTAATTCCACTGAGCCATCTCCCCAGCACCCTGAGTTCCTTTTAAGTATCCACTTTACAGTGTTCCTTAAAAGAGCTGTTTTTGTTCAAGGTTCACACTTCACATGCCCACCTGAGAACATTACCATGAAACTTAGAAAACCAAACACTCTACAGGATCTCTTTTCATTTAAAAACCGGTAAAGCTGAAACTTCTCTAACACACAATTTTCAGAAAAGTCTAGACTGACCAGAACTTTTAGAAGCATAAGAAAAATTTAATGGTGTGTCAAAAATAGGACATAAAATTATGTACCACTGGTTTTAAAATACCTATAATCTTCAAATATTAAACTAAATTATTAATAGCTTTCCAAATATAAAAATATCCATTACTTTCCTAAAATAAACATGAATACTTTCATATTTCAAACTGGGATTTTTCTCCCAAGTCAATGCTCACCACATATTCTTTCAGTAATTTTGGCCACAATCTTGTGTATAATCAGTGTAAATGTTTCACAGAGAAAAGGAAAACATTTTCTTGGCATTATGGAAACTGGTCTGATCTTGTGGATTTCCTTGAAAAGAATCTGTAGCGATCACTATGAGAATTAGTTTATGGTATCCTTCGCTCGTTTTTTATTTGGTATCTCTTTTTTTCTATTATTTGCTTGGAAGCTTCTGATTTATCCAGGAAAATTACAGAAATGTGACTTGAAAGTATTTTTTTTTAATAGTATGCCATTTCCTTTCTTCTGTGCTTAAAATTAAATCAAATTTGCCCATAAGGTCAGCATTGAACCTGACTATTGAATTTGATTCAGCTGTCATCCAATTCAGTTTGTGACCACAATCATAAAAAGAATAAAGTTCATGAACTGAGGTATCAATGTAATAAAAAAAATTTTCTCAAGATTACTGTATCTTTTCTGTCATAACAGGTATTACATTGGTTGTGATTGATCACAGCCCAAGTTAGTCTTGAGTGTGAAAGTTGAGTCTAAAAAGCTCACTCCCAATAAGATTTAAATGATACATTGAGATTAATTTAGAAAGAACACCCCTATAGTCTTTCAAATGCATTTTTTCAAGTCTTCTTTGTCTTTTTTTTTTTTTTTTTGAGACAGGGTCTCACTATATAGCCTAGGCTGGCATCAAATTCTTAGAGACCTTTCTGCTTTCAGCTTCCTGAATGATGGAATTACATATGTGCACCACCAACCCTGTTTGCTGTATTTGGGGTTCTATAGCTCTCTTTGTACAAATCTTCTACATCTCTTGGTAAAGCACATTCCTCAGTATTTACATACAAGTCAACATTTTTCTTCCACCATATTATACAACTGATTGTTTAGACAGATATTAAATATCTCTCTGGCCCTTTTTTAAAAGGATTTTTTTTTTTTGTTTGTTTGTTTAGGCTGCCTGAACGGAAGGACTAGCTGGGGATCAAACCACAGTATCCTGCTCCTGACTGCCTTTGCATAAGCAGGTCCTTAAATGACTGAGCTAAGAACAGGCCCCCTATGTTGTTAAATATTAATAGTACCCAGACACGCTAGATACTCTTAACAAATTTTCTTAGCCTTTAATAGTTCTTCAGTGGATTTGTTTTGAATTCTTTACATATACAACTATAACAAAAGTAGTGATAATTTTACATTTTATATCTTTGTTTTCTTATCTACCTTAGGAATACCTCAAAACCAATGTAAAATACTTAACAGCTGCAATAATATTTTACCTTTTCCTGATTTTAATCAGAGTATTTCCAGTGTTCTCTCTATAAACAAGACACTGGCTTTTGCATATAGTACCGGAAATCAAACTCATGACCACGTACTTGCCAGGCAAGTGCTGTGCCTATGAGCTGTATCCCTGGCAAGACAGTGGCTTTTGGATTGAGATATATTTTTATTATGCTAAGGAATATATATTTTTATAAGGATGTTTTCTCAAAACAATATTTAATGGGAAAAATAAGTAAAACAAGAATGTTCATATAATATCAACTACCATTAAATATCTATGACAGTAACATGGTAATTGCTGTCTCAATAAATCAACTCAAATGGTGGACTATGTTAACAGATTTCCTAATATGGAATAATCCTCACAAATTCTACACGGCTTATCCATCAGGGTCCCAAGGTGCTAAGGCCTCAGTATGCTCCAGAAAAGATCCTACTTTGGTTTTACTTTAAGTTCTCCCTTCTGTACAATTACCTATTAAGGTTGTTAACAATTACGAGCTACGGGCTTTTTCTAAAAATAAGCCTTTTATACTATGAAACAGGACTTTCTCAATCTGATTAATTCAAAATTATCCCCTTTACAGCCTTCCCCAGTGGCTCTATGCAGGATGAAGTACTCCCTCCTCAGTATTTTCACCATTCTCAGTACATGGAACAGTCATCCATTTCTCCATTCCTCTTGGTATGTGCTTTTTATACCCATGAAGTCAGTCACCTAATCATATGCACTGGTAATCACTTGTTTAAGTGCATATATAATTTTATTGTCCACTCTTTTCTAGGAATAATCTGAAACAGACAGCTTTAACTACTAGATTTGGGTTAGAATTCTGTGAGATCTGTGTACACACTGTAAGAAAAAGACTAAGGGCCGACCACTTTAATGTGGGAAGTCTCAGTTATATCTATTGCCTTCATTTTCTCCTAAGGCCTGAGTGGAAGATATACTACAGTGTTAAAAGGGCTAAGGCTTATGAGGAGAGTTTTGATTGTTTCTGAATATGCTATGCTCTAAGCCTCATAATGCAGAAAGGATGTACAGAGGAAAGGCAAGACATGACTGATAGGCATAAAGAAGACTGATGTACCATGAATCAAAGTAAGCTTATATATTTGAAGACTCATGAAGCTAGACATATGACAGTGATGAAGTGGACTGTTTCACTGTAGCACATTTGATGACCATGCAGGAAAAGGCAGATTATCCTCATGAGGATTCAGGTAGCCACCTTATGAAGACCCAAAGAAAGCACATGTAACTGGGTTTATGCAAGACTTGAAACAAGGACGAGAAACTATGCCATCCAGATAGAACTGTATATAAATAGCTCAAGAACAAATCTCTGAATCTTACATATAAATTTTAGCCAAAAGCTGGATGCATGCCTGTAATCCCAGCACTTGGGAGGCTGAGGCAGAAGAACCTTGATTATTTCAAAGCTTGCTTGGCCTACATAGTTTAAGGACAGTTTAAGACTTCACAGTGAGGTCCTGTCCCAAAAACTCAAAAGAAATTTAGCCAAAAGAGCCAAGATAAAGACCCTTATTGAATACTGTGATGGTGTATGGTGAGATGACCCCCCCAAAGCCTCATGCAGTCATGGGGGGGGGTTGATTTATGGGCCAATGCTGGGATTATGGGTGTGAGTGTTATACGCACAGTGGTGCACATAGCCAGCATACAGTATAAACGAGGGAAAGAGGCCAGCTCTCAGCTATTCCTCTCTTTTGCTCCTATTGCTTTTGCTGTTCTCTGCCTCCATGAACTACTGCCCTCTGCCACGAGCCACTCTGCCTTGGAGCCAACCAAGTATAGACTAAAACCTCCACAAACTACCAGCGAAATAAACCTTTACTTCTTTAATTTTGAGCATCAGGTATTTTGTCCCAGTAATGAGAGAAAAATAACCAACACTGATACTTTTTATTAAATCACATAAAACAAATAGTAAGAACCTGAATTATCATACTTCCCAAAAAGTTTGCTTTCCTAAATAAGAAGAGTCTTTATCCAAGGATTCTGAAGCCTATTTGTTTTGTATATATTATACAATTAAGCATCCAAGCTTGCTCAAGGAAAATATTCCACTGCTTGTGGTTATGGTTGACACAGATAGTGAATTAGTAAAACACTTTGAAGGTAGCCAATATATGTTTGGGTGTACCCTCACCAAGTATTTCTGCGTAGTGCACTAATCCAGTATTATTAGATATACTGTGGTGTTATGGTTCCACAAATTGCTAATGTGATATGGGAAAGTAGTGGTGTCCCAAAGTCTTATTTCAAAGGATATACAAGTACAAAATATTTTCATGATATTAAGATGTTGTTTACCCTTTCCATTTATTGACATCTTCACTAATTAGGTGTGCTTGTGGATTAAAAAAAAAAACAAACTGCTGACTTGTATAAGAATCAAGGCAATGATACCAAACTGTATTAGTAATTATCATATTCTTTACTACAAATGCATGTGCAGTTTATAAAAAGCTCAGTTTCATATGTCACATGGCCAATAAAGTAGTAAAATCTAATTCTGTTGATTGTTGAGCTCACTATTTTTTATTTTTCACATGACAAAAAAGCAAGTACACATAAAGCACCTCTCTTATAACTATTATTTAAGAAAGAATATTTGTGAAAATGCCTGACTGGCCACCTGCATTGGTTGCTTTGAACATGAAATCTTATTTAGAATAACGATAGGGTATGATTATTCAGACTTGGGCATGTAGCACACATTTTCTGAGAAATATTATAAGGGGAACCTGTTATTTCAAATGAAAGAAATTACTATTGTCAGTGATAAAATTTCAAGCTTTCAAATAAATATCAGCATTTTGAAAAATCTAACTTCTCTGGGAGTTTGAAAGCTTCCCAAAAGATGCCAATGCCATCAGTCAGAGTTCTGACCAGAAGATACAAGCAAGTCTTAAAGGGGATGGGTGATCCCTACAGAAATGAGGCAGGATTTTTCACTGTCAGCAGGAAGAACTAGAGCCACTAGTTATTTTCACTTAGGCTACTGACAATGGTCTTGAACAGTAGTGATGAACCACCCAAGAGGAGGACTGCCATCGCAAATCAAAGTATCAGGCAGAATCTTGTCCTCCTTTTAGCTCTGCTAGGCTCAATACCAAAGGTTAGAATAGAACAAGAAAGAGGAACAGCAAAGGTATCAGTCAAACAGAACCCACCTCTAGATCTCAAGAGTTTTAAGACCTAGATTAAGATCTAGTCTATCTGGAAGGAAGCTAAACAAGCACTGGATCAATCCTGTGATGGGAGTTTTAATATCAAGAGAATTGAGTCTTAAATACTGGAATGAGAATGAAGCATTTATGAATTATGAAACAATGACGATAATATTAAGGAGATACTAGTGGGAAAAGGAGGTGTGGCATAGTAGAGAAGTAGTAAAGCAAAACCAATGTGTATTGCTATCCCAAGGCTTTCTGATGAAATGGTTCACATGGGTGAATAGTCTCTGAAATTAGGTTGCACAAAGGTTGGTGTTCTTAACTTACCATCCCTCTTTTCCTCTTTCTTATAACCAATAAAACTGAAGAGGGACACCAGCAATGAAATCCTGTTAGGAGCACTAATATACTATGGTACTTAAGTCTACAAGCAGTCTTGACAATTTGTTTACTCCTATTGTTGTTTTGTTTGCTAAATATCAAGTAGATAAGAATTATACTTCTAGCTCTGAGAAGATACAATCAGGGTCACAGATATGAATGGACAAATAAGCATTGTCAATGATGGGAGATGCTAAAAGTAGTAAATATTTTTAATAGTAACACAGAAGAGATTGCCAGGAACATAGTGGATAAAGTAGTAATTAACTTGATACCTCAATGTTTCTTCTTTCACTTTTTAATGACTTAACCAATGAAGAAACTCAAAAGGATATTTATCTAACAAAGAGGAAAAAATGCTTCACTTTAAATGAACATTGCTCAGCTGCACAACACAGAGGAAGGAAAATAAAAGATCTAAGAGAAGAGATTAAGAGATGAGGAACAAGTGAAAGCTGATCAAAATGTGGTACCTGAACTGGGGTGGAACATAAAGGGTGGACAAGCATGAATGATAGACAGAGCAGACCAATTTCTGGATG
Source organism: Tympanoctomys barrerae (assembly GCA_002564285.1). Lineage (NCBI taxonomy): Eukaryota > Metazoa > Chordata > Mammalia > Rodentia > Octodontidae > Tympanoctomys > Tympanoctomys barrerae. Next base: position 26,654 of record NDGN011480141.1, read on the forward strand.
AATGAGAGACAATAATGTAAAGTGGCTTGACACATTGCAATATTAATACATACCGAGACCGAATTGCGGGTTATGCTCATAAATCTAACTGCAATTAGTACAGGTTTCTGGATTAGGAAGGACATGAAAAGGAAAGAAGAAGGTTAGAATGTACATGTTACTGCCCTGTTAAAAGCGGTTTAATCTTTCAGTGGACTGAATATATCCATCTCTGCAGCACTGGCAAAAAGCACGGCTTATCTATCTGCTTTGAAAAGTCACTTTTTGATAAGACTCTTTCCTTCCTATCTAAATTGGGTATGTAAGCAATGAGTTCCTGAAAACTCATACTACAGAAAGTTTCATTTCTTAGGGTTTGTGTTTTCAGTTTCAGGGAAGAAAAGATTCAGATCATACCCTATGATGAACTTTACTACCTTTTTTTCCTGGAAAAAAGGTTATGCTTACATTTTTTTTTTTCAGAGAAGACGTTCCACTAAGTTACCAACAGACCTTTGTTGAGCACTTGCTGTGCCATGAAATTTGAATTGTAAAGGAAGAAGTGGGTTAATACAGTGCCAACAGTGCCATTCTATGAAGATGTGAAGGAAATATACTGGACCCCTAGGGAGTATGGGCATGATGATGGGGAAGCTGCTTATTGTTAGGGACTTACTGGGAATCTCAAGCAGGAGCTCACCACTATAATTTTATTTTACAATTCAGAGAAAGGATAATAAATGGGCAACAGCTAAACTTTAATGCAATCACTGTTTTCCAGTTACTTAGATAGTGATTATTAATAACTGGAATTACTGATAGGTCACTGGTTACAATGGAAAGTAATAAATATAAAGGGGGTAAGTGAATTACTGATGAGGTTCCTATCAAAACTTGAACATAAATCTTTGAAGAAATCCTTATGTGATAATAGACTCATATTTGGAATTCCATTTCCTTCTGAATCAAATGTTTTAGTTCAAATTCATTTTCAAAACTATTCCTATGAGTCTTGGCAGAACCACAGTGCCATAGTTGAAAATAGCAACATATGGTAGAAAAGTAAGAGAAAAATCTTAGGATAGGGTTAAGTTTTAATAAAAAATGACAGGAAAAGTAAAGAGGCTAATTATCGAGCCACTAATTTTATCCAAATATATGATTTATAAAATTCTGCATGTTTAATCACATACACTCTGTACACATAACTAAAAAGAGCTAATAGATCCTACATCAGGTATCCACAGCACTGTGGTATTTGCTGATTTTTTTTCCCCTTCACTTTCTGAAAAAGATTCTGGAGATAATCCCTCTATGTATTAGAAACACACACTTAAAGTCTTAGTAAGGCTCCCATTTTTACCCTGTGGTTCCATGTTGGCATCTTACCATTGATCTACGAATCAGCGATAGCCTGGTCTTTGCTTTATTCTCAGCAAATTCCAGGCTACTGATGTCTTTGAGACGAGCCTTGTATTTATTCATTTGCTCCACAACAATCAGCTCCACACAGCTGAAATAGGAGGAAAGAAAATCTTTTAAGAGCAGAAGTGCAACTATCATAGATTATTCTTCAGTTAACTTTGGTGGACAAAGGATGAAAAAAAAAATCCATATCCCTTATTTTATGATCTCTGAGACAAGGCTTAGAATGGTTCTTCACAACTTTGGCTGTACACATCCCAAAGGCCATGTTACACACCAGACCAATTAAATCAAACTCTTCAGGGATGGAATTTAAACACTGTATTTGTAAAAATTTCCTTTTACATTCAAGATTCAGAAGAAAAGCATGAAAAAGGCCAAGAGGAAATACAGGAATTAAAAATATTATAACCAAAGGGATTCAAAGTTGTAAGCCTATAGTGAGCCTAGGTTTAAGAAAATATAGTTTATATAATTTGATACAACAATTTGAAAATTTACTTAAAACTACAAGCTATTGTACAGAAAAGAAAAATTTTAAAACTAAGATTCTTTAATGATGAATTTAATCAAATCTAACAGCTTACAAGCTCAGCTAAGAATAACCAAGAGGGTCCAGCAATCTTAAAGACACCTCAACTTGTGACTATACCAACTCAGGAAGTTCTGCAGAAGCAAGAGAAGCCTTACGTGGTAGTCTTACTGATGTCCTGAACACTTTGTAGAGGGTCAGTTGTGTCAGGGCAGCGAAGAATGCATGGTGCAAACACAATGGCCAAAGCATTAGCAGACATTCGATTAGTGTCTTCCTGTAGAGCAATCCTAAGAAACAAAACAAAATAAAAAGTGAAAAATAGATAAAAAAGGAAAATAATAGAAAATATGAGAGAGAGAAGATGGTATGATGCCAACTGCACATTACTGGGGCAATATCCACATGAGTTGAAGGGAGACACTGTAGACTTTCCCAGAAATGATGTTCTGCCTCTGGAAAATGTGGGTTCACTCTGTTCTTTGAAACAATCTAGGTCAGCAGTGCTTACTAAGGGAACCCTGTGAACACCTCTGTGAATTGCCTCAAGGCCTATGTCACTTGATCAACATATCTGAGAGATGTGGGGTTAGAGGCTTTAAGGCATTTTCAGTTATATACAATATTCAGTCAGAAAGAAGGATGGCTTTCTTCCCAAATGCTACTAATATTTATTTACAGGGTAAGAGAGACCACTCCTAAAGTTTCCGGTCTGTCTATTTTTTAAGCACAATCTGAACCTACTTCTTTCAAATAAGGTTACATCAACAGATACACATCTTTTCTAGCTGAGGAGTTCAATCAATGGCTAAAGTACACAGTGTCACCATGAGGGTGGGGCCGCTAACATGGCTCACATGAGGGTAAAGAAGCAGAAACACAGTCCAGCTTCAAGAAATCCTGAGTGCCTGTTCAAAGCACTGACTTCTGGGAAGGCAAGGAAGAAGAAGACAACAGGAGGGGAGGGAGAGAGAGAAAAGAAATATATACCAGCTTTATGATGAAATTCTTCCAAATGAAGTACTTCTCTACTTAAAAATAATCCAAGAAAAATCACTAAACATTACTGCACTTCCTGAGTTACCTGACGAGGTGAAAAATGAGGCGTTCAAGTGTATTGAGGTGAGTTCGGGAGAGCTGGTCGATCACAGAGTACACCCCACGGATTGTCTCCTTCCTCTCCTGAAGACCTAGGAACAGGAAATCAGCAATCAGACTAAAAAACCCTCTTACATGTTACTTCCTCCTCCTAAACACACTCTGAAGCAGCTCTTGGCTTCTGGAAGAAATATTTGTGCCTGAATGGCACAAGAGGAGTGATTCCACTTCCAATTATACCTTGACACCCTCACTGTAAGCAGAAAGAATCCCCTGAGTTTCGGTCTACATTTCAGCAATCCTCAATTACAACGAAGGGACAGAGATGCTCTACTTTTTCAACCATTTTTGCAGCAGACTGATTCCTCATTAAAATTAATCATCATACAGTTTATACATCCTTGGAGTCTAATTATCTTTACGAAGACCATCATCAATATACTACACACCCAGAACACCAAAAAGCCACACTGCAAAACCTGACAGGCATGGCATAAAGAGCTTTATACACATTTCTGCTACCATGCACAGCTTAAATTGATGCTAGACTATTCTTAAATCTTACTCATTCACTGTTTTATAATCCTAGTTTTTCAAGCTTTTTGCGAGTAGTAACAAAGTGGCTTACTCAGAAAACTTTCAGAACATGATATTTTAAGTGTCTAAAAAGTCAACATTTGAATATGTAGCAGTACTGCCAATTTTCTACACACTATCACAAGATAACATTTGGATGTTTAAGGGCTAAACCACTAGAGAATGGCTTCAGAATCAATACCAAACTGATGGCTTTCCTTTCTCAAGTATAGTCCTTGCCTTCCCTTAACCCAAGCAGTCGGTGCTTACCCATAGCTCGAAGAAATTCCTCATAGAGTTCAAAGGTCATGAGTGGATTGGGCAAATCTCGAAGCCATTGTTTGAACACACTTGCAATGACATGAATGTTGTAGTCATCTAGGTTTACACTCTCAGCATCTATTTAGAGCCAGAAGGTAAATAACAAAGCCAAAACATACAAATATATTTAAATAACTGATTTTAGAAATTCTTATCACTAAAAGAAGCTTTTCCTTCCTTCCTCCCTCCCTTCCTTCCTTCCTTTCTTGCAGGGGTACCAGGGACTGAACTCAGGATCTTGCATTTGCCAGGCAGGTGCTTATGCTGCTGAGCTATCTCCTTAACCAAACTGACAAACTCATATCTCCTACAATTCAGTTTTGTGCTTTGGAACAATGCTAAAAGTGAAGAAAACAAGTGTTTCCCCAATTGGCTGCAAACTGAGATACATAAAATAAAACATTAATTCTTTTGATGCTAAAGCACTGTTAAACTGCTAGAAATGTTTCTCAATTCATTTTCTCAATTATTGTACTGTCTAGTGTAGACTGACAATAGAAAAAAGGCAAGGCCTTTCATAAGAGCAAGGCTGATTTTAAGTCATGGTTAGAGATGACAAGGCAGTGATAAGTGGGCTTAGGCAATATGGAGTAAACATCTTCACCTTGTATCACTTATAAACATCCCAACATTACATAGATTAGATGAATGGGAGGATATTGGATGAGTGATTTTTATTTGTGCTGCTCCAAGGTATAAAATTTTCAGGGCCAGTGAGACAGCTTTGCAGACTAAGTGCCTGCTTAGCACGCCTGAGATAAATTTCAGAAATGACCTATATTACCCATCAATGGGTGAAAAGATAAAGAAAACATGGTACTGTGTCAACACACAATGGAGTACTATCCTGCCATAAAGAGAGAGAAATCTGAGGCATTCATAAATGGATGCAGCTCACGATCTAACGTGGGGGGCTGGTATATAGCTCAGCAGCACAAGTGCCTGCTTGGCAAGGGCAAGGTCCCAAGTTTGATCGCTGATACTGTACAAAAAAACCCCAAACAAACAAACAAAAAAAGGACCATAACATTAAGTGAAATACATCAGACAGTGGTTTCTCTTATGTGAAAAGTATATATATATATATATATATATATATATATATATATATATATATGAGAAATGGATCAGGAGTCAGAAGGAGCAGACAGGAAAGGGAGGGAAAAGGGAGAAAAGAACCAAAAAGAATTCAGATGTATTATGTACATGTACCAATTCCCCAAAACAAATGTAATCATTAATACACTAATAAAAATATTTTAAGAGAAGTGTTCTTTTCTAATAGTAACAGACTTGAGTAGAAGTTGAGAATGAAACCAAAGTCAACCCCTTGCATACATTCCAGGACAGGATAGAGCTTTCAATAGGCAAATGCTCAACTTACTACTGGTTTAAAACTATGTCATGTTGTAAGGCAGGAAAAGGCACTGAAAAGAGCAACATTGGAGTCAGAACCATGCAGACTACCAGGCAATAAGATTAGCTATGGAATCAAGAGATACTAAATCCCAACATGGAGACACTGGTCATTGGTCTTCAGACAAGAGCCTCTGTAAGCATCAAGTCTCTTAATCTGTACATGAGGTGAATAATGTGCTTACTTCAAAGATTTAATTATTAAAAAAATCATTTATCACTGTCTTGTGTCACCAACAACTTGCTATTTAATATGTCTGGTCCTAACTTACATTCTTCATAAATTAGAGGCATCAGGCTTTTAGTGGGATATTTTAAAGACTAAATGAGATGTTTATAAAGTATCTATCAATGCCTTGTGCAAATGACATACCTGATACATGTGTACGGAATTAATCAGCATAAAACCAAAGTTTCTTTAGAAAGACACAAAATGAGAGGACTACAGAAAATACTACATTCTTCTGTTTTTAGGATCAATAGACATATGATGACAAACTGAAGAGCCTGAAATTACTGATGTAAGTAAAAGTATTTGGTCTTGATTTGGAGGGCACCGTCTTACCTGTATCTAGACCTTGTCGAAGCTCCTTGATTTTATTAGTCGAGCCAGACTTCCGGTAAATACCTTCTGTATAAAGTCCATGCATTTCAATGTAGTTTATGAGCTTTTCTACTACTAAAGGAACAGTTCGGTCCTCATTGGTCAAACGGGAGAGTTCGACCCCAAATTGTCGAGGTGACAGTTCTGGATCATACTAAATAGAAGATAATTTTTCTTTTCAAATGCATTGAACATCTTCAAACAGGTTTAGCCAATTCTTTAAGGAAGCTACTTTTGATTTCCCTGAAGTTTTTTTGAGAACAGTTGTATTAGGAAAAAGGGAACTATAGTTAAATAAGTTATAATACTAATATCAATTCTCACCTATTAGGAACTCCCCAAAGAAAACAAACAGAAACTGGGCATGGTGGCACACATCTGTAATCCCAGCACTCACGAAGTCTGAGGCAGGGGCACCACTGCAAGTTTGAGGCCAGCCTGGACTACATAGTGAGTGCAGGGTGAGCCTGAACTACAGGGCAAGACCATCTCAAAAAACTAAACCAAACCAAAACAAAAAAACCAACCCCTGAAAAAAACCCTAAAAAAAAGAAAAGAAAAGAAAAAAGAAAACAAGTAGAGAAGAGAGGCAGTAGTAATGGGCTGCTACTTTCTCGTTGTCAAATATCTCTCCATAAAAAGCCGAGTATTGGTTCTGAAGGAGGTTGCATTTCGAAAAATATGCAAACATCTTGAACATTTAGCAGGTACCATTAGAAAAATCCACTGGTTTCATATGAATCAGAGAGGTCAGTAATTTCTGAAGCATAAAAATGCTTTGATATTTCAAAGATAAGCTTTACGGAAGTTTCCTGAAAATTGATTTCATAACCATAGGCAGAAAAGCTAATCCAGATTGGGTCATGGTTAGTGTTATAACTCCCTATCTACTCTACCAGTGTTAATACTGTCAGATCTTATTAACTATATAGCTTATGTGACTACAACATAACTGCTTATCCTCAATAATTTGAAGTAATTCACAGAAAAGAAAAAAGGCCAGGAATCTCTGAGACTAAAACCTTTTGTCATTTCTCTCACCCAACATAGCAGCCCATCTGTTGCCACACTTCTTTGCTCAGTACACCATATGCAACAAGCACACACATTTATGTAACAGTGTAGATTCACATATATGGCAATTAGTGTATTATTAATAAAAAATGTGTCTATACATCAATAAAGCCCTAGAATTTTTTTAAAAAAATTCGCCTCCTTGATGCATTAAGATTCAGTATGTTTTAGATCTCTGTGTGATCAAGCAGATACATGTGAAACCACAAATTATGTTGGTGTACTATGCTATTTATGTTTTACTTTATTCATCTTTTATTGTAGTCTACTACATTAAGAAGGACAATTCCTAAGAAGACTTAAGAGTGTTTTTAAAAAAGTGCTTCTAACTGTGGCTTGGAAAAAAAAAAAAGAAGAAATAAAAAGAAAAATAGGATGGGCCAGGGAGATAGCTCAGTGGCTTAAGTGCCTCCCTGGCAAGTATAAGGTCCCGAGTTCAATCCCCGGTACCAAAAAAAAAATTGTGCTTAGAAAAGCAATCTATTGATTTAGCTTACCTACAATAAAGGTAAAATAGTTTCAGGAAAATCAATTAAGCTATACATACACACGTCCCTACATAAGCGTGAGCTACATCATGATATAAGAGGGTTTTTTTACTGTAATTTCTGCCCTAAAAATTTGAAGATCTTTATTCTGTAAAACACTAAAGAGGCTTTGATTTCTTTTCATGGGCACAAAGACCTACAGATATGTTGTTTGTTAGGGACAGGTGATAACTTCTTACCTTTTTAGAGCACTTGGCTGTGGTTTTCAGACAACACTTCTTATGGCAAGCATACTTACATACTGAAAAACAGGTTAGGAATGTAGCATTTTTAGATATTTGCAACTCAATGACAAGAATTTGTCATATTTGTATCTTCAAAACTTTTTTCTTTAGAGGTGACTGCTCTCTCTCCCCACCACACACCACTTTTTACTGTGTGAACCATTAAGAGGGATTTTTAACCCACTTTCCTGGGGAAAATACATCTAACATTTCTATGACTATCAATTCTTTCAGGAATGCCTGTCCTGTTCCTGAAGTTAACTCCCAAATTCCAACAGGGAAATTGCCTATCTGTGTGGTTTGATTCACAAATTGGTGTTAAATTTTTTCCTGGGTGCCTTATAGCCTGTTAAAATGCCAGAAATGCCTTAAGAATCACTCCCATGAGGAAGGAAGGCATTACTGTCAAAGATCTGCCTCACTGAAATAAAATCAGGTAGTACATTAAAATACAGGAAAGGCCTCATCTTTTATCTCCTAAAGGTCTAGAACAGAGCTCTGTAAGAACCAGAATATTAAAAAGAGAAGTTATGATTGGGAAGATGAAACAAAAACTTCAGAGCAAAAACACTTTCTTGGAGTGGTAGCTAACAGGGTGTGTAGATAGCTGGTAAGCAGGGAGAGAGAGACACTTGAGGAAGATACAATGAGCAAAGCTGGCTTATGTCATTCTCCTTCACCAGCTCTGGCTCCTGCATACCAATATTTGGATATCTTGAGTTCTAAAGTATAAATTTGGCTTTCAAAGCTAAGATCAAGTAGGTGAGGTGATGTCACTGTACTGGTGTAATTACTGTGAAAAGTACTAATTATTAATTAAAATTACTAAATTATTAATTTAAGGAATTTCATGAAGTCATAAAAAGTCAAATTTCTTAAGCTTTCAGCAATGTATCACAGAAGAAATGACTCTAAACCTTCAAGAATTGTACTAACAAATGGTGAAGTACATTTGTTTTTCCTTTTTTTTTTTTAAATTGTATTTGGTACAGGGTCTCACTACACAGCTTGTACTCACATTGATCCTGTTTTCAGCCTCCTCAGCGCTGGGATTACAGTGGTACACCACCATACCCAGTTTTGGTGGCTGCTCAGTACGCCCAGGGGTGGGGCCGGTGCAGCATGTGGTACCAAGTTCAAACCCCAGTCCCAGCACTTGCCTAAGCAGGCACTTAGTCCACTGAGCTATTTTGCCAGCCCATAAAGTACATTTCAATCTACTCCTACTTTCACTGTTCATAATTTTTTAGATCCTTAATAAAATGAAAAGAAGTGCTTGTTTTGGTAGAAAACATATTAAACTGGAATGATACAGAGATCTGACAAAGGCTTTTGGGCAAGACTAATATACAATTTGATGAAGCAGGCCATTATTTAAAAAAAAACAACTTAAAAAGGAGAAAACTGTTGTTGAACCACAAAACCAGGTAACAGACCCAAGAGACTGGCAATTCTGCTACAGTAAAATGACTTTTCTTATTGTTGGAATACTGATCCGGTAACAGAAAATGCCCCCTGCCCCAGCCAGTATACTTCAGTTTCTTACTTGCCCAGGTAATAGTTTCTGTTCCAGGTCTGGCTGCTCATCTCTCTCAGAAATAGATGGTCACTATGACGCACAGCTGGTCACTATGATGCATATTTTAAGAACCGATCCCCAGTTAATAAGCCATGCTGCCTCTACACTTCCTTCTTGTTTATCTCACATAAGCCCTCAACCAGAGCCTTACCTTCTGAGCAACAATAGATTCCTAGTGAGTGCCTGTCTGACATAAAATAAATCTGCCTCCAAATCCTGGGTATTGTTTTGGTGTTTCTTTTTGCTATAGCAGTCCCAGTCCTGCCTAATATTTCCTTCATTCAATTCTGGTCTGCTAGTAAAAGCAAAGCCTCACAGAATTACTGATTATTTTAAGAACAAATAATATATGAGAGGCATGTGTGAGCTGAAGCCACAATCAAGGTGACCTGTGAGAAGTCTCTTCTCACATTTCAGGATTTACATATTTTGATGAATGAGCTATAGCTGAGAAAGTACCTTTTTGGCTAGTAACTAAGAATCCATCCATCCATCCATCCATCCATCCATCCATTCATTCACCCACCCATCAGTACATGCATCTCTCCAACAAATATTTATAACAATCCATTATGTGCCAGAAATGTTCTATGCATGAGTAAAACAAAGAGACAGATAAGTCTCTACCCTAATCTCTAGAGATGAGGATAAGACTGAAAATCAAGAAAACAAATGAATATTTAGTATCATTTCATACTAATATACTGCAGTTTAACCTAAGTAAAACTTCAATGAAAGGTAGTAATAAGTGTTATAAGGACTATCAAATCAGAGAAAGGGATTATTAGAGGATAGGGTTATGGTTTATGTAGGAGACTAAGCAAAGAGCTCTGAAGAGGAGGTAACATGGGTGAAGACATGAATTCACTGAAAATGAAATCATTCTTAAATGTGGGGCAGAAACAGTTCAAACAGAGTGAGCTTGCAAAGACCATGTACACCAAGTATCTTGTTTGGATACAGAAAATGAGTAAAGCAGAACATAACACTAACAGGATTTTTTAAAAGTAGGTAGCATCAACTATTCTTTCATGCTAAAGAAGATAGAAGAAAACTCAAGGATATAGAGATGTTAGGTACTTTTAAAAAATTCCTGGAAGATCTCTCATACTTACATTTGCAAACTGAGGCTCGGTCCATTATCCATATCAAAGAAGAACAATATTCACAGTATGTAGGGATGCTATATTGGGTGGCCTTAAAGACATGACCATTGTGTTCTTCCACCTGAGTGGAAAAAGTCAACTGTTTATTTTAAAGTCAATACACTAAATGCTTCCCTAATGCGGTCAGCAAATGGTAAATCCTCCTATCCCTTCCAAACTCTTCACACTAGACACTTATTCCAGGTGGAGAGGTCTTCTGAGAAGTAAAATGTATGACTCTTGCTTTCAAAAAGCTAACAAGATTGATGAGTATCATCAATTTACATTTTAAAAAAATGAAGCAATGCAACCAGCCCAGCTGCTCTCTTATGCGACTGAGTCTGCACGCTCAGTTCAAGGCAGCAGTTCTCACATCTGCTTCCTTTTGTTTTTAGTCCCGGGACCTTT